>JAGDQO010001525.1:0-295717 GCA_018342035.1 Solanum appendiculatum | reverse complement strand
AACCAATGGTGGCTGACCCACCTAATCCTGAACAACCAGATCTTGATGCTCCTCTGGGGTCTTCACCCCGACCCTAGTCTGTGAACCTTGTGGCATACCCGCAGCACCCTGAGTAAAGCTCTCCATAACTCCTAGCATCCTCAATAAAGTCTCCTGAAAGAATGGTACTGAGAACCCTGAAGGAACCTGGTCCTCAACAACCTCGACCTGTGGCTCTGGGAAGCCTCTCTACCACGGCCTCTAGCAGGTGCCGCTCCTCAGGCACGGCCTCTCCAACATGCCGCTCCAAGAGCACGGCCTCAAACTCGGGCTCTACCCTGACCTCGGGCCTCAACCACTACCTCGGGGACTGCCTCCCCTCCATCGCTCGAAACAGAAGCTCTGTTCCTCGGCATCTGCAAAAACAACACGTGACACTCAGCACAACCGACAAGAACCACACACGATAAGAGAGTATGAAATGAAATAAATTTCCTACAGTCCTCATAGCCTGTCGAAGATAAGTACTGACATCTCCTTACCGATCCGCGAGACTCTACTTAGACTTGGCTCGTACAAGTGAGACCTATGAAACCTAGCTTTGATACAATTTGTCAAAACCCAAAACTGGGTGTGATGGCACTTGTCCTATCCCACCAGGATAACTCAGCCTAAAAACCCAACAAGCGGAAATAACAGAAATAGAGATGAGAAATAAACAAGCAGAAGTCTATCAACTTAAACAAAATCAACCCAGGACTAGTTGTCACATGTACAAGACGCTAATACAGAAGTTCAATAAATAAGTACAACTCTCAGCATTCTTTGTGTCTCAAATAGAACAAAGTATAGAAAACGATCTAGAAGGGTCACCAACAATGAACAACTACCTCTCAAGTATCCACGGAAGCCTCTGAGAAAAAAGGGACAAAGAGAGAGATCAAATCACGGTCCGGGCTCGCAACCTACACAGATGTATAAGCAAGGGTGAGTACCAAAACCACGGTACCGAGCAAGTCAAACAATAAAACAAGGTCAACCTAACTAAACTCACGAACCTCTTTCCTTCAAACCGAACCTCGACAACTACAACCTGCAAAGAAAATCAGTCCAACCTATTCTACACAGTTATATCGCACATAGATCAGCAACAGTCAACAAATATCAACAATAGAACACATAGGCATCAAGTACATCAAATACAGTGTCACAGGATATAAACACAACTCCACAAAGTCAAGAAAAGGACAATGAAATGCAATGCAATGCCAAGTATCCGCCGAAACCATTTCCCATCGACATAATCATCACTCGCCGGAACCATTTTCCATCGGCATAAATCATCACTGGCCACACATGGACCAGATATCCACCGGAACCATTTCCTATCGGCATAAATCATCATTGGCCACAGATGAACCATATATCCGCCGGAACCATTTACCATCGGCATAAATCATCAAAGTGTCTCATCATAGTGTTTCAAAACCAATGCACACAAGCATGTTCACAGAGTTAATGAGAAAATGATAATGTTCACAATCACAATGCATTTCATATCAAATGCAAATCACGTGACACTATCAATAGTATATCAACATCATCAATTACATCATTTACAACAAGATCAATTGCCTAGTATCTGATTCACTACTCATTTCATCAAAAGTAGGATCAATTGCTAAACAAGATATTCAAGTCTAATCCCATAGTTCAAAATGAACAAAAGACATATTCATCAATTTCATGATTTCATCAAGGCTTTCATAGCCCCTTCTCATTCACAACACACCACACAAGATTGTTACAATTCCACATGGTTCACAATATTAGCCCATAAGCCTCTTTATTACCCCATCGATCAAATTAGATTGATTTCATACAAGATTTCATCCCATACCTCAATCTCCCCAACTCATACAAGAAAGAAATTCTGAATTTAACGAGGTTCACAAAGTTTTAAAGGTCCACTTGCCTTAATCACAACACGCTCAATCCACAACCGGAGCTTTTCCTTTCTGAGAGCTATCCAAGGCACTGCAATCTACTAAAAATATGAACCACAATCACAATCCAGAGCTAACAATGCCAAAAACGCGAAATTTAGAAAGAAAAGGTAAAACAACCCTAAACTCTGATTTCGAAAACAGGACTTGAATTCGAAATTTCTTTCATGAAAGTGATCCTCAATGGTGAAAACCAATTTGGAAAAGAAGCTCAAAACAGCCCACAATCCTCAATTTTATCAAAAATTCGGAGTTCTATCAAAAACCCCCAATTTCCAATTCAAAAACCTCCATTTCAAATAAAAATCCAGTTTAAATCAATGGGTAATCAAAGTCAAGGGTTAAAATCACTTACCCACACTGTTTCACAAGAAATCCTTCTTCAAAAATCGCCCAAGAGAGCTCCAAAAAGATGAAAATGTAGAAAATGGGACATTTCCCGAATTTACACTGTCCAGGTCAAAAAATGACCTCCGCGAACACGGCTAACTTAGCTCGCGAATGTGGAGACCATGGTCCCACTACTCCGCGAACGTGGAGAACAATACCCAGACCCTCTGCAAATGCAGCCTCACACCGCGAACGCGGGCAACAACGTTCGCGGAGGTCAAAACAACTGGCACCAGATAACAGCAAAATCAGCAATTCAACAAGTCTCCGAATGGACCCTCGGGATTTGTTCAGAAACACGTGCACACAAACCAGATATGCAACCCCACTAAATTCGACGTTCTAGACTCAATGGAACCATCAGAAATCAAATTTGAGATCTCCTTGACCCAGAACCCGATAAAACGCAACAATACTAAATAAAGCTTCAAAATCTCAAAACAAACATGGGACTTCTAAAAATTCAACCAATGCTACCCCTAGGCCTAAAGTCATCCCCCGAATCCAACGAAGTCATCGGAATCCATATCCGAGCATCCGGCCTCCGAATGTTGACCAAAGTCAACCCTATGATCAAAATTTCCCAATTTTCCAACTTAAGACCTCAATTCCACGATACAGTCCCAAAACTGATTCTGTCAACTCTCCTAGACTAATTTCCACATTATGGAACTGATGAAATCGACGAAATTCCCATCTGAGTCCCGAAATTCCTAAAGACTTCAAAAATCACATTTTGACAACTTAAGCCTTTAGAATTCAAATTTTTTCAAAACCACAACTTAACAAGAATTTTCGCAAAACCAATATCGGATATCAGCCAAACATGACTCGGGACAACTCTCAGGAGGGGTAAAATAGTCATTTAAGAAAAATTACAAAAATTGACCTTCAGGGTCATTACATGCAGTATGAAGGGTGGTCCTTCGTTTGATATGGTAGATATTACCCTTATTTCCCTCTATTTGACACTTCTTATGTAGAGTTTTGTTGGGATTGGCCCATTGCCTTATATGAGATATTTGTGGTTATTTCAGTTATTATGTCCTCGATTCGTGTAACACCCCAGTTTTTTTGAAAAGAAAGAAAAGTGCAGTTTTAAAAATTTTCTGGTGCCAGTGACGACGGAGGCCATCTACGGACCGTAGGTGGAGTGGCGGGCCATAGATGGGAACCGTCGATGGCCCTGCCAACTTTATGAAATTTTGAGTTTCTGAACCTTGACCTACGGAATAGCAGGACGGTTCGTAGTTCAGTTGACGGGCCGTAGGTGGGTTTCGTAGATGCCTTCCAGACTTGGCCAAATTTTCAGTCCAAACTAACTTTCTGAATCGATTGACAGAAGAGCAGAACGGTCCGTCAGTGGATGTATGAACCGTAGGTCCTGTCCGGTGATTAGCCCCATAGTTTTATTCAAGGGCTTTTTGGACTTTTTCCCTAAATGTGTATTCCTTATTCTAGACGATTTTGCCCCTTAGCATTGGCCCTATTTATATTTTCTAAGCCCTAATCCCTTCATTTTCCAACTTTCATCTCCCAAAATATTTCTCTCTCTAGAAGAACAAGAAGGAGAAGAAGAGAGCTAGGGTTCTCATCAAGGTCATCAATCCCCTTTATATTTCAAGGCATTGGCATTGAGGTATGATAGTATTTACCATTTGGAGTTTTCCCTCCAATAGGTCCTCTTTTTCTTAAGGCTTTCAAAGGTATAGTCTTGCCTAAGAGAGCTAGGGTTTGACAAATTCTTATGGGTTCTTCATTATGTTTTCCATTGTTGAAGTTATGGTTGATAGTGCACGATCTAGCGTGGTAAAGTAAGCTAGTGCACGATCTAGCATGGTAAAGTAAGCTAGTGCACGATTTAGTGTGGTTTACATGCAACTTGATGAATCCAATGAGCTTATGCTAAGTATCCCCCAATTTTATGATTATGCTTATGATTGTGGGTTGATTGAGAAAAGATGAAGCATGAACTCTTTGTGAATTGAGTTAAGGATTATGATTATCAAGCTATGAATTCCATGTAAGACTATGAATGATGAAAAGAGGATAATTTATGAAAAGATGCATGATGAACCAAAATCTATGATTTTCCTCTATTATGTGGGTTCCCTCAATTATGACTAAATTGCCTTGATTTATGGCTTTCTAAGTATTGGCTTGCATCGAATTGCATGTTTTGAGGTGAAGCTTATGAGCCCATGATTTATGAGTTAAGAGCATGATGAGTTATGTAATATAAAACTTATGAACTCATGTATGTTAATGAAGAAAAAGCATGATAGAATCATGAAGAAAGAGGTTTATAGAATCAAGCATGTTTTTTATGAAATTATGATATGTTAGTGCAAATGTTGAGTTGTGAAAGGGTTTCTCATGTAATGCATCAACCTATAAATGCGAAAGGTTTTCTCACACGTAATGATTCATAACTTGCTGAAAGATTTGCTCAACTAATCTTGAATCCATGATTAAGGAACCATTCTATGAAGGGACAAGAGGCGATTACCCATGTACCCTAATGCAGACAAGAGGCGATTACCCATGTCTACTAATAATGAAATCATGACTAATAGAAGAACAAGAGGCGATTACCCATGTTCTTAAGGAGCTATTCTAATGAATGAAGGGGCAAGAGGCGATTACCCATGTACCCTATTATAATTATAGACAAAGCGGCGATTACCCAAGTCTACTAATAATGAGTTTATGACTATGTAGACAAGAGGCGATTACCCATGTCTACCTAAGATAAAATGAACTATCATAAATTCGTGGGAAGTATGCTTAGTACCGAGTGGATAAGTGGAGATTACCCATGTCCTATAACCTATGTACCACCATAGGGTGATGGTCTATGATAGACACAAACTAAGCAGTTCATGGTCTTACCTTGGCAAGTAGGACACCCCTTTTCGGTGTGGGGCAGACACCGGATTTCATGTTCATAGCTCACATGGTCTTATATGTCGATTAAGGCTATTTCCCCACAACTAATGAACAAGTGTTCTCATGATGAAGTAAAGAAAAGATAGAAAGATGATTTAGCTTGCTTTGACCTTGAGATATGCTTTATGCTTCATGTTTTCTCCTGTTTATCATGTTTTTAGCTTGGCCATTGCATGTCATGATTATATGTCATTCTAGCATGGTATATATATGCCCCTTTGTGCATTGCTATCATACTTGGTACTTGATTGTACTAACGCATACTTTTGCCTACATTGATTCTATTGATGTAGGGCTTGGCGGTTCTTCTCATCCCACTCGTGGCTAGTCAGTTCCAGTGACAGTGAAGACTTGGTGAGGCCTCCTATGTCCGAGGACCTAACCTTGTTACTTTCTTTTCATGCTTTCTGTTATACTTTTGGATATTGTACTGGGCTGCATCCCAAACCTTCATTTCTATTCTATTATGTTAGATGGCTTGAGACATGAGATGTAGACTTCCGCTGATGTTTTCTTAAACTTTGTTGTGATTTTATCTTTTGGACTCTTTAATTTCTACTATCTTGTATGAATGTATGCTAAGTGGCTTGTATGAGGCCCTTTCGGGGTCTTGTATGCCATGTCACGTCTAGGGGGTACCTTGGTCGTGACAAACTTGGTATTCAGAGCACAAGGTTTTAGAAAGATTCTAGGATTTCTCATAAGCCACGTCGAGTAGAGTCTTGTTCATGAGTGTGAAGCGCGCCACATTTATGAATGAGAGGCTACAAGATGATTAGGAAACTCCACTTCTTCATTATCCTTAAGTCGTGCATAGAGTGTTACTCTATATGCCCCTCTCTCCTAATCCCTATCCTACGCATTTCAGGATATGGCGTCTCGAAGAGCTTATACTCGAAGGAATGCGAGAGAGTGAAGAGCAAAAACTCCTCCTCAAGCTTCTCAAGTTTTGGCCGATCCTTTGGCCGAGCAAGTAACCAATGCGGAGTTCAGGGCTGCTTTTCAGGTGTTGGCCCAAGCCGTGGTGGCTCAAGCCAATAGGGAGGTTGTGGCTCCCGTGAACCCAAACGTGGGTACGGTGGCGTCAAGAGTGAGGGACTTCACCCGGATGAACCCTCCGGAGTTTCACGATTCTAAAGTGGAGGAAGATCCTCAAGAGTTTATTGACGAGGTTTATAAAGTGTTGATGATCATGGGAGTGTCACCGACAGAAAAGGCGGAATTGGTCTACCTACCAACTCAAAGGTGTCGCTCAAATTTGGTACAACCAGTGGAAGAGTGAGATGGTGGCTGATGAAGGTCCTCTGGAGTGGGAGAAATTCAAGGGTGCTTTCCACAATAGATTCTTTCCCCCTGAGATGAGAGAGGCTAAGGTGCTCGATTTCATCAACCTTCGTCAAGGGAGTATGGGTGTGAAAGAGTATGCTTTGAAGTTCACACAATTGGCTCGATAAGCTCCTTCTATGGTGGCCGATCCTAGGGCAAGAATGAGAAAATTTGTTTCGGGAGTGTCCAAAATGGTGGTCAAGGAGTGTCGTACGAACATGCTTATTAGTGATACGGACATTTCTCGCCTCATGGTTCATGCACAATAAATAGAGGAGGAGGAGCTCAAGGAAAGGTATAAGAACTTCAAGAGGGCTAAGACCAGTGATGGTGGGTTCTCTCATTCAAGGTCCGATGGACATGGTCGTTTTAAGCCTAGGAAAAGGTTCTCTAATCAAGGGCCTTCCAATGCCCCTCCTAAGTTCAACAAAGAAAGGGTGTTTAACCCTAAGCCTCAAGGAGGAAATGGTAGTGGCTCCTCATTGCCTACTTGTGCCAAGTGTGGGAGGAAACACGAGGGTACTTGTCTAGCCGGTTCGAATGCATGTTTGGATGTGGTAAGACGGGTCCTAAAGTAAGGGATTGTCCCTTGGCTGCTATGAAGGGAGGAGAAAATCATCGAAGGGCTCAACCCCAAAATCTGGTAAATTCTAGTTGAAATCAAAAGCAAAATCGGTTCTATGCCCTTCAGGCCCGTCATGAGCAAGAGGGTTCTCCAGATGTGGTTACCAGTTTGTTGAAAATCTTCCACTTTGATGTTTATGCTTTGTTTGATCCAGGTGCTACGTTGTCTTTTGTGACGCCTTATGTAGCTATGAAGTTTGATGTTGTTCCGGATGTGTTGTTAGATCCATTCCGTGTCTCTACTCCTATTGGTGAATCTATTGTGGCTAAGAGAGTCTATAGAAATTGTTCCGTCTCTTTATTCCATAGAGTCACTCATGTGGATCTTGTAGAGCTTGATATGCTAGATTTTGATGTTATCATCGGGATGGATTGGTTGCATTCTTGTTATGCCTCTATTGATTGTAGGACCCGAATGGTCAAGTTCCAATTTCCAGATGAGCCTATCCTGGAGTGGAAAGGGGGAAATTCTACGTTTAAGGGTCAATTTGTTTCTTATCTACAAGCTAAAAGGATGATTTCTAAGGGTTGCATGTGCCATCTTGTTAGGGTGAGAGATGTGAATTCCGAAACCACCTACTCTTGAGTCAGTCCCCATTTTTAATGAATTTTCGGAAGTGTTCCCCGATGATTTACCCGGTGTTCCTCCAGAAAGGGAAATAGATTTCGGTATTGACCTTCTCCCTGATACGCAACCTATCTCTGTTCCTCCTTATAGAATGGCTCCGGCAGAACTTAAGGAACTAAAAGAGCAGTTGAAAGATTTGTTGGATAAGGGTTTCATCCGACCAAGTATTTCGCCATGGGGTGCTCCGGTCTTGTTTGTTAGAAAGAAAGATGGGTCACTCCGTATGTGTACTGACTACCGCCAATTGAATAAGGTTACTATCAAGAATAAGTATCCTCTCTCGAGAATTGATGATTTGTTTGACAAACTCCAAGGGGCTAGTTATTTCTCTAAGATTGATCTTCGTTCGGGCTACCACTAATTGAAGGTAAGGGATGATGACATTCCGAAAACAGCTTTCCAGACAAGATATGGGCACTATGAGTTTCTAGTGATGTCTTTTGGGTTGACTAATGCTCTGGCCGCGTTCATGGATTTGATGAATCGGGTGTTTAGACAATACCTTGATATGTTCGTCATTGTGTTTATAGATGATATCTTAATTTACTCAAGGAGTGATAGTGAGCATGCTGATCATTTGAGGATTGTGTTGCAAGTTCTCAAGGACCAACAACTCTTTGCCAAGTTCGAGAAATGTGAGTTTTGGTTAAGGTCCGTAGCCTTCCTTGGTCACATTGTTTCCGGTAAAGGTGTTGAGGTAGATCCTAAGTAGACAGATGCGGTTAAGAATTGGTCAGACCTCTATCACCTTCGGATATTCGTAGTTTCTTGGGTTTAGCCGGTTACTATCGAAGGTTTGTTGAAGGGTTTTCTTCAAGTGCTTCACCATTGACGGCTCTAACTCAAAAGAAGGCTAAGTTTACTTGGTCCGAAAGGTGTGAAGCGAGTTTTCAAGAGTTGAAAGATAGACTTACCTCGGCTTCGGTGTTGACCCTACCGAAAGGGTTCGATGAGTTTGTGGTCTATTGTGATGCTTCCAGAATTGGGTTGGGGTGTGTACTTATGCAAAATAGGAAAGTCATTGCTTATGCTTCAAGGCAACTAAAGGTGCATGAAAATAATTACCCTACTCATGATTTGGAGCTGGCGGCAGTTGTGTTTGCTCTAAAGATATGGCGGCATTACTTGTATGGTGTCCATGTTGACGTCTTTACCGACCATAAGAGTTTGCAATATGTATTTAAGCAAAAGGATCTAAATTTTCTCCAACGAAGGTGGCTTGAGCTATTAAAGGACTATGACATGAATGTCCTCTATCACCCTGGCAAGGCTAACGTGGTGGCAGATGCTCTTAGTCGGACGTCAATGGGTAGTGTTGCCCATATTGAGAATGGTAAAAAGGAACTAGTTTGTGATATTGATAGATTGGCCCGTTTGGGTGTGCGATTTGTTGATTCCACCCAAGGTGGTGTTATGGTCCACAATGGTTCAGAATCTTCCTATGTGCAGGATGTGAAAGCTAAGCAAGAACTTGACCCGAACCTAGTCGAATTGAAAGAAGCGGTGCTAAAGAAGTCCGTTGAGGCTTTCTCCTAAGGGGGAGATGGAGTGCTCAGATATCAGGGTCGTTTATGTGTCCCTAATGTAGATCACCTAAGAGGACAAATCTTAATTGAGGCCCATGGTTCTCGTTATTCCATTCACCCGGGAGCTACCAAGATGTACCGTGACTTACAGGAGATCTATTAGTGGAATGGGATGAAGAAGGATATTGCGGGATTTGTGGCAAGATGTCCTAATTGCCAACAAGTGAAAGTAGAACACCAAAGACCTAGAGGTCTATCACAAGATATTGACATTCCTACTTGGAAGTGGGAGGATGTGAACATGGACTTTATTGTTGGCTTACCGCGCACTCAGCGCCAGTATGATTCAATTTGGGTGGTTGTAGTTCGTATGACGAAATTAGCTCTTTTCATTCCCGTCAAGGTTTCTTACTCGGCGGAAGATTATGCTAAGTTGTACTTGAGGGAGATGGTTAGGTTGCATGGAGTGCCTTTATCCATTATCTCCGATCGTGGTACACAATTTACTTCTCAGTTTTGGAGATCTTTCCAAAAGGGCCTCGGTACTCGTGTTAAGCATAGCACGGCCTTTCATCCCCAAATCGATGGGCAAGCGGAGCGTACCATCCAAACTTTGGAAGATGTGTTGAGAGCTTGTGCAATTGACTTCAAGGGTAATTGGGATGATCATTTGCCTTTGATTGAGTTTGCTTATAATAACAGCTACCATTCTAGTATTGGTGTGGCTCCATTTGAAGCTCTCTATGGTAGGAGGCGTAGATCTCCCATAGGATGGTTTGAAATTGGGGAAGTTTCTTTGATAGGCCCCGAGTTGGTGCATGAAGCTATGGAGAAAGTTCGGCTTATTAGAGAAAGGCTGAAAACGGCACAAAGTCGACAAAAGTTTTATGCCGATGTCAGAAGAAGAGAATTAGAATTTGATGTTGATGATTGGGTTTACTTGAAAATTTCACCTATGAAGGGTGTAATGAGATTTGGGAAGAAAGGGAAGTTTAGTCCCCGTTATGTAGGCCCATATCAGATTTTGAGGTGTGTTGGTAAGGTTGCCTATGAGCTTGAATTGCCTAATGAGTTGGCATTAGTGCATCCGGTTTTCCATGTCTCATTGTTGAGAAAGTGTGTTGGTGGTCCGACCTCTGTAGTGCCAATAGAGACTCTTGGCATTAATGATAGCCTTTCTTATGAAGAGGTTCCGATTGAGATCCTAGACCGACAAGTCCGGAAGTTAAGGAATAAAGAAGTTGCTTCCATGAAACTTCTATGGAGGAATCAATTAGTTGAGGGTGCTACTTGGGAGGCCGAGGGCGATATGATGTCCCACTATCCTCATCTCTTTCCTTCCGATCCTCCTCTAGCTTGAGGTAACTAGTTCCTCATGGTTCATTCTTTTGGTCTCATGTGTCATAGTTGATTTCCATGATTCCTTGATTTATGCATGTTCATGAAGAGTCAAACATGATATATATATATATATATGTGTGTGTGTGTGTGTGTGTGTGTGTGCGCGCGCGCGCATTGAGTATGAGTTGCATAAAGTCTTCATGAATTTTGTATTGAGCATGCTTTAGCTTGGAGTTGATGTTTCCTTCTCGGATATGTGCATTTTCGTGCTTGCATGCTAGGTTGGGTTGTTAGTCCGAGTCTATCGCCCTTCTCAGGATATCCAGGTTCTCATTCGAGAACGAATATCCCCATGGGGGAGATTTTGTAACACCCCAGTTTTTTTTGAAAAGAAAGAAAAATGATGTTTTAAAATTTTTCTGGTGCCAGTGACGACGGAGGCCATCTACAGACCGTAGGTGGAGTGACGGGCCGTAGATGGGAACCATCGATGGCCCTGCCAACTTTATAAAATTTTGAGTTTCTGAACCTTGACCTACGAAATAGCAGGACGGTTCGTAGTTCAGTTGACGGGCCATAGGTGGGTTCCGTAGATGCCTTCCAGACTTGGCCAAATTTTCAGTCCAAACGAACTTTCTGAATCGATTGACGGAAGAGCAGGACGGTCCGTCAGTGGATGTACGGACCGTAGGTCCTGTCCGCCAATTGGCCCCGATAGTTTTATTCAAGGGCTTTTTGGACTTTTTCCCTAAATGTTTATTCCTTATTCTAGACGATTTTCCCCTTAGCATTAGCCCTATTTATATTTTCTAAGCCCTAATCCCTTCATTTTCCAATTCTCATCTCCCAAAATATTTCTCTCTCTAGAAGGACAAGAAGGAGAAGAAGAGAGCTAGGGTTCTCATCAAGGTCATCAATCCCCCTTTTATTTCAAGGGATTGGCATTGAGGTATGATAGTATTTACCATTTGGAGTCTTCCCTCCAATGGGTCCTCTTTTCCTTAAGGTTTTCAAAGGTATAGTCTTGCCCAAGAGAGCTAGGGTTTGACAAATTCTTATGGGTTCTTCATTATGTTTTCCATTGTTGATGTTATGGTTGATAGTGCACGATCTAGCGTGGTAAAGTAAGCTAGTGCAAGATTTAGCGTGGTTTACATGCAACTTGATGAATCCCATGAGCTTATGCTAAGTATCCCCCAATTTTATGATTATGCTTATGATTGTGGGTTGATTGAGAAAAGATGAAGCATGAACTCTTTGTGAATTGAGTTAAGGATTATGATTATCAAGCTATGAATTCCATGTAAGACTATGAATGATGAAAAGAGGATAATTTATGAAAAGATGCATGATGAACCAAAATCTATGATTTTCCTCTATTATGTGGGTTCCCTCAATTATGACTAAATTGCCTTGATTTATGGCTTTCTAAGTATTGGCTTGCATCGAATTGCATGTTTTGAGGTGAAGCTTATGAGCCCATGATTTATGAGTTAAGAGCATGATGAGTTATGTAATATAAAACTTATGAACTCATGTATGTTTATGAAGAAAAAGCATGATAGAATCATGAAGAAAGAGGTTTATAGAATCAAGCATGTTTTTTATGAAATTATGATATGTTAGTGCAAATGTTGAGTTGTGAAAGGGTTTCTCATGTAATGCATCAACCTATAAATGCGAAAGGTTTTCTCACACGTAATGATTCATAACTTGCTGAAAGATTTGCTCAACTAATCTTGAATCCATGATTAAGGAACCATTCTATGAAGGGACAAGAGGCGATTACCCATGTACCCTAATGCAGACAAGAGGCGATTACCCATGTCTACTAATAATGAAATCATGACTAATAGAAGAACAAGAGGCGATTACCCATGTTCTTAAGGAGCTATTCTAATGAATGAAGGGGCAAGAGGCGATTACCCATGTACCCTATTATAATTATAGACAAAGCGGCGATTACCCAAGTCTACTAATAATGAGTTTATGACTATGTAGACAAGAGGCGATTACCCATGTCTACCTAAGATAAAATGAACTATCATAAATTCGTGGGAAGTATGCTTAGTACCGAGTGGATAAGTGGAGATTACCCATGTCCCATAACCTATGTACCACCATAGGGTGATGGTCTATGATAGACACAAACTAAGCAGTTCATGGTCTTACCTTGGCAAGTAGGACACCCCTTTTCGGTGTGGGGCAGACACCGGATTTCATGTTCATAGCTCACATGGTCTTATATGTCGATTAAGGCTATTTCCCCACAACTAATGAACAAGTGTTCTCATGATGAAGTAAAGAAAAGATAGAAAGATGATTTAGCTTGCTTTGACCTTGAGATATGCTTTATGCTTCATGTTTTCTCCTGTTTATCATGTCTTTAGCTTGGCCATTGCATGTCATGATTATATGTCATTCTAGCATGGTATATATATGCCCCTTTGTGCATTGCTATCATACTTGGTACTTGATTGTACTAACGCATACTTTTGCCTACATTGATTCTATTGATGTAGGGCTTGGCGGTTCTTCTCATCCCACTCGTGGCTAGTCAGTTCCAGTGACAGTGAAGACTTGGTGAGGCCTCCTATGTCCGAGGACCTAACCTTGTTACTTTCTTTTATGCTTTCTGTTATACTTTTGGATATTGTACTGGGCTGCATCCCAAACCTTCATTTCTATTCTATTATGTTAGATGGCTTGAGACATGAGATGTAGACTTCCGCTGATGTTCTTCAACTTTGTTGTGATTTTATCTTTTGAACTCTTTAATTTCTACTATCTTGTATGTATGTATGCTAAGTGGCTTGTATGAGGCCCTTTCGGGGTCTTGTATGCCATGTCACGTCTAGGGGGTACCTTGGCTCGTGACAAACTTGGTATTCAGAGCACAAGTTTTTGAAAGATTCTAGGATTTTTCATAAGCCACGTCGAGTAGAGTCTTGTTCATGAGTGTGAAGCGCGCCAAATTTATGAATGAGAGGCTACATGATGATTAGGAAACTCCACTTCTTCATTATCCTTAAGTCGTGCATAGAGATTTACTCTATATGCCCCTCTCTCCTAATCCCTATCATACGCATTTTAGGATATGGCGTCTCGAAGAGCTTATACTCGAAGGAATGTGAGAGAGTGAAGAGCAAAAAACCCCTCTTCAAGCTTCTCAAGTTTTTGGCCAATCCTTTGGCCGAGGAAGTAACCAATGCGGAGTTCAGAGCTGCTTTTCAGGTGTTGGCCCAAGCCATGGTGGCTCAAGCCAATAGGGAGGTTGTGGCTCCCGTGAACCCAAACGTGGGTACGACGGCGTCATGAGTGAGGGACTTCACCCGGATGAACCCTCCGGAGTTTCACGATTCTAAAGTGGAGGAAGATCCCCAAGAGTTTATTGACGAGGTTTATAAAGTGTTGATGATCATGGGAGTGTCACCGACAGAAAAGGCGGAATTGGCTACCTACCAACTTAAAGGTGTCGCTCAAATTTGGTACAACCAGTGGAAGAGTGAGATGGTGGCTGATGAAGGTCCTCTGGAGTGGGAGAAATTCAAGGGTGCTTTCCACAATAGATTCTTTCCCCCTGAGATGAGAGAGGCTAAGGTGCTCGATTTCATCAACCTTCGTCAAGGGAGTATGGGTGTGAAAGAGTATGCTTTGAAGTTCACACAATTGGCTCGATAAGCTCCTTCTATGGTGGCCGATCCTAGGGCAAGAATGAGAAAATTTGTTTCGGGAGTGTCCAAAATGGTGGTCAAGGAGTGTCGTACGAACATGCTTATTAGTGATACGGACATTTCTCGCCTCATGGTTCATGCACAATAAATAGAGGAGGAGGAGCTCAAGGAAAGGTATAAGAACTTCAAGAGGGCTAAGACCGGTGATGGTGGGTTCTCTCATTCAAGGTCCGATGGACATGGTCGTTTTAAGCCTAGGAAAAGGTTCTCTAATCAAGGGCCTTCCAATGCCCCTCCTAAGTTCAACAAAGAAAGGGTGTTTAACCCTAAGCCTCAAGGAGGAAATGGTAGTGGCTCCTCATTGCCTACTTGTGCCAAGTGTGGGAGGAAACACGAGGGTACTTGTCTAGCCGGTTCGAATGCATGTTTGGATGTGGTAAGACGGGTCCTAAAGTAAGGGATTGTCCCTTGGCTGCTATGAAGGGAGGAGAAAATCATCGAAGGGCTCAACCCCAAAATCTGGTAAATTCTAGTTGAAATCAAAAGCAAAATCGGTTCTATGCCCTCAGGCCCGTCATGAGCAAGAGGGTTCTCCAGATGTGGTTACCAGTTTGTTGAAAATCTTCCACTTTGATGTTTATGCTTTGTTTGATCCAGGTGCTACGTTGTCTTTTGTGACGCCTTATGTAGCTATGAAGTTTGATGTTGTTCCGGATGTGTTGTTAGATCCATTCCGTGTCTCTACTCCTATTGGTGAATCTATTGTGGCTAAGAGAGTCTATAGAAATTGTTCCGTCTCTTTATTCCATAGAGTCACTCGTGTGGATCTTGTAGAGCTTGATATGCTAGATTTTGATGTTATCATCGGGATGGATTGGTTGCATTCTTGTTATGCCTCTATTGATTGTAGGACCCGAATGGTCAAGTTCCAATTTCCAGATGAGCCTATCCTGGAGTGGAAAGGGGGAAATTCTACGTTTAAGGGTCAATTTGTTTCTTATCTACAAGCTAGAAGGATGATTTCTAAGGGTTGCATGTGCCATCTTGTTAGGGTGAGAGATGTGAATTCCGAAACCACCTACTCTTGAGTCAGTCCCCATTTTTAATGAATTTTCGGAAGTGTTCCCCGATGATTTACCCGGTGTTCCTCCAGAAAGGGAAATAGATTTCGGTATTGACCTTCTCCCTGATACGCAACCTATCTCTGTTCCTCCTTATAGAATGGCTCCGGCAGAACTTAAGGAACTAAAAGAGCAGTTGAAAGATTTGTTGGATAACGGTTTCATCCGACCAAGTATTTCGCCATGGGGTGCTCCGGTCTTGTTTGTTAGAAAGAAAGATGGGTCACTCCGTATGTGTACTGACTACCGCCAATTGAATAAGGTTACTATCAAGAATAAGTATCCTCTCCCGAGAATTGATGATTTGTTTGACAAACTCCAAGGGGCTAGTTATTTCTCTAAGATTGATCTTCGTTCGGGCTACCACTAATTGAAGGTAAGGGATGATGACATTGAAAACAGCTTTGACATATGGGCACGAAAACAGCTTTCCAGACAAGATATGGGCACTATGAGTTTCTAGTGATGTCTTTTGGGTTGACTAATGCTCTGGCCGCGTTCATGGATTTGATGAATCGGGTGTTTAGACAATACCTTGATATGTTCGTCATTGTGTTTATAGATGATATCTTAATTTACTCAAGGAGTGATAGTGAGCATGCTGATCATTTGAGGATTGTGTTACAAGTTCTCAAGGACCAACAACTCTTTGCCAAGTTCGAGAAATGTGAGTTTTGGTTAAGGTCCGTAGCCTTCCTTGGTCACATTGTTTCCGGTAAAGGTGTTGAGGTAGATCCTAAGTAGACAGATGCGGTTAAGAATTGGTCAGACCTCTATCACCTTCGGATATTCGTAGTTTCTTGGGTTTAGCCGGTTACTATCGAAGGTTTGTTGAAGGGTTTTCTTCAAGTGCTTCACCATTGACGGCTCTAACTCAAAAGAAGGCTAAGTTTACTTGGTCCGAAAGGTGTGAAGCGAGTTTTCAAGAGTTGAAAGATAGACTTACCTCGGCTTCGGTGTTGACCCTACCGAAAGGGTTCGATGAGTTTGTGGTCTATTGTGATGCTTCCAGAATTGGGTTGGGGTGTGTACTTATGCAAAATAGGAAAGTCATTGCTTATGCTTCAAGGCAACTAAAGGTGCATGAAAAGAATTACCCTACTCATGATTTGGAGCTGGCGGCAGTTGTGTTTGCTCTAAAGATATGGCGGCATTACTTGTATGGTGTCCATGTTGACGTCTTTACCGACCATAAGAGTTTGCAATATGTATTTAAGCAAAAGGATCTAAATTTTCTCCAACGAAGGTGGCTTGAGCTATTAAAGGACTATGACATGAATGTCCTCTATCACCCTGGCAAGGCTAACGTGGTGGCAGATGCTCTTAGTCGGACGTCAATGGGTAGTGTTGCCCATATTGAGAATGGTAAAAAGGAACTAGTTTGTGATATTGATAGATTGGCCCGTTTGGGTGTGCGATTTGTTGATTCCACCCAAGGTGGTGTTATGGTCCACAATGGTTCAGAATCTTCCTATGTGCAGGATGTGAAAGCTAAGCAAGAACTTGACCCGAACCTAGTCGAATTGAAAGAAGCGGTGCTAAAGAAGTCCGTTGAGGCTTTCTCCTAAGGGGGAGATGGAGTGCTCAGATATCAGGGTCGTTTATGTGTCCCTAATGTAGATCACCTAAGAGGACAAATCTTAATTGAGGCCCATGGTTCTCGTTATTCCATTCACCCGGGAGCTACCAAGATGTACCGTGACTTACAGGAGATCTATTAGTGGAATGGGATGAAGAAGGATATTGCGGGATTTGTGGCAAGATGTCCTAATTGCCAACAAGTGAAAGTTGAACACCAAAGACCTAGAGGTCTATCACAAGATATTGACATTCCTACTTGGAAGTGGGAGGATGTGAACATGGACTTTATTGTTGGCTTACCGCGCACTCGGCGCCAGTATGATTCAATTTGGGTGGTTGTAGTTCGTATGACGAAATTAGCTCTTTTCATTCCCGTCAAGGTTTCTTACTCGGCGGAAGATTATGCTAAGTTGTACTTGAGGGAGATGGTTAGGTTGCATGGAGTGCCTTTATCCATTATCTCCGATCGTGGTACACAATTTACTTCTCAGTTTTGGAGATCTTTCCAAAAGGGCCTCGGTACTCGTGTTAAGCATAGCACGGCCTTTCATCCCCAAATCGATGGGCAAGCGGAGCGTACCATCCAAACTTTGGAAGATTGTTGAGAGCTTGTGCAATTGACTTCAAGGGTAATTGGGATGATCATTTGCCTTTGATTGAGTTTGCTTATAATAACAGCTACCATTCTAGTATTGGTGTGGCTCCATTTGAAGCTCTCTATGGTAGGAGGCGTAGATCTCCCATAGGATGGTTTGAAATTGGCGAAGTTTCTTTGATAGGCCCCGAGTTGGTGCATGAAGCTATGGAGAAAGTTCGGCTTATTAGAGAAAGGCTGAAAACGGCACAAAGTCGACAAAAGTTTTATGCCGATGTCAGAAGAAGAGAATTAGAATTTGATGTTGATGATTGGGTTTACTTGAAAATTTCACCTATGAAGGGTGTAATGAGATTTGGGAAGAAAGGGAAGTTTAGTCCTCGTTATGTAGGCCCATATCAGATTTTGAGGTGTGTTGGTAAGGTTGCCTATGAGCTTGAATTGCCTAATGAGTTGGCATTAGTGCATCCGATTTTCCATGTCTCATTGTTGAGAAAGTGTGTTGGTGGTCCGACCTCTGTAGTGCCAATAGAGACTCTTGGCATTAATGATAGCCTTTCTTATGAAGAGGTTCCGATTGAGATCCTAGACCGACAAGTCCGGAAGTTAAGGAATAAAGAAGTTGCTTCCATGAAACTTCTATGGAGGAATCAATTAGTTGAGGGTGCTACTTGGGAGGCCGAGGGCGATATGATGTCCCACTATCCTCATCTCTTTCCTTCCGATCCTCCTCTAGCTTGAGGTACCTAGTTCCTCATGGTTCATTCTTTTGGTCTCATGTGTCATAGTTGATTTCCATGATTCCTTGATTTATGCATGTTCATGAAGAGTCTAACATGATATATATATATATATATGTGTGTGTGTGTGTGTGTGTGTGTGTGCGCGCGCGCGCATTGAGTATGAGTTGCATAAAGTCTTCATGAATTTTGTATTGAGCATGCTTTAGCTTGGAGTTGATGTTTCCTTCTCGGATATGTGCATTTTCGTGCTTGCATGCTAGGTTGGGTTGTTAGTCCGAGTCTATCGCCCTTCTCAGGATATCCAGGTTCTCATTCGAGAACGAATATCCCCATGGGGGAGATTTTGTAACACCCCAGTTTTTTTTGAAAAGAAAGAAAAATGATGTTTTAAAATTTTTCTGGTGCCAGTGACGACGGAGGCCATCTACAGACCGTAGGTGGAGTGACGGGCCGTAGATGGGAACCATCGATGGCCCTGCCAACTTTATAAAATTTTGAGTTTCTGAACCTTGACCTACGAAATAGCAGGACGGTTCATAGTTCAGTTGACGGGCCATAGGTGGGTTCCGTAGATGCCTTCCAGACTTGGCCAAATTTTCAGTCCAAACGAACTTTCTGAATCGATTGACGGAAGAGCAGGACGGTCCGTCAGTGGATGTACGGACCGTAGGTCCTGTCCGCCAATTGGCCCCGATAGTTTTATTCAAGGGCTTTTTGGACTTTTTCCCTAAATGTTTATTCCTTATTCTAGACGATTTTCCCCTTAGCATTAGCCCTATTTATATTTTCTAAGCCCTAATCCCTTCATTTTCCAATTCTCATCTCCCAAAATATTTCTCTCTCTAGAAGGACAAGAAGGAGAAGAAGAGAGCTAGGGTTCTCATCAAGGTCATCAATCCCCCTTTTATTTCAAGGGATTGGCATTGAGGTATGATAGTATTTACCATTTGGAGTCTTCCCTCCAATGGGTCCTCTTTTCCTTAAGGTTTTCAAAGGTATAGTCTTGCCCAAGAGAGCTAGGGTTTGACAAATTCTTATGGGTTCTTCATTATGTTTTCCATTGTTGATGTTATGGTTGATAGTGCACGATCTAGCGTGGTAAAGTAAGCTAGTGCAAGATTTAGCGTGGTTTACATGCAACTTGATGAATCCCATGAGCTTATGCTAAGTATCCCCCAATTTTATGATTATGCTTATGATTGTGGGTTGATTGAGAAAAGATGAAGCATGAACTCTTTGTGAATTGAGTTAAGGATTATGATTATCAAGCTATGAATTCCATGTAAGACTATGAATGATGAAAAGAGGATAATTTATGAAAAGATGCATGATGAACCAAAATCTATGATTTTCCTCTATTATGTGGGTTCCCTCAATTATGACTAAATTGCCTTGATTTATGGCTTTCTAAGTATTGGCTTGCATCGAATTGCATGTTTTGAGGTGAAGCTTATGAGCCCATGATTTATGAGTTAAGAGCATGATGAGTTATGTAATATAAAACTTATGAACTCATGTATGTTTATGAAGAAAAAGCATGATAGAATCATGAAGAAAGAGGTTTATAGAATCAAGCATGTTTTTTATGAAATTATGATATGTTAGTGCAAATGTTGAGTTGTGAAAGGGTTTCTCATGTAATGCATCAACCTATAAATGCGAAAGGTTTTCTCACACGTAATGATTCATAACTTGCTGAAAGATTTGCTCAACTAATCTTGAATCCATGATAAGGAACCATTCTATGAAGGGACAAGAGGCGATTACTTGAATCCATGATTACCCTATGCAGACAAGAGGCGATTACCCATGTCTACTAATAATGAAATCATGACTAATAGAAGAACAAGAGGCGATTACCCATGTTCTTAAGGAGCTATTCTAATGAATGAAGGGGCAAGAGGCGATTACCCATGTACCCTATTATAATTATAGACAAAGCGGCGATTACCCAAGTCTACTAATAATGAGTTTATGACTATGTAGACAAGAGGCGATTACCCATGTCTACCTAAGATAAAATGAACTATCATAAATTCGTGGGAAGTATGCTTAGTACCGAGTGGATAAGTGGAGATTACCCATGTCCCATAACCTATGTACCACCATAGGGTGATGGTCTATGATAGACACAAACTAAGCAGTTCATGGTCTTACCTTGGCAAGTAGGACACCCCTTTTCGATGTGGGGCAGACACCGGATTTCATGTTCATAGCTCACATGGTCTTATATGTCGATTAAGGCTATTTCCCCACAACTAATGAACAAGTGTTCTCATGATGAAGTAAAGAAAAGATAGAAAGATGATTTAGCTTGCTTTGACCTTGAGATATGCTTTATGCTTCATGTTTTCTCCTGTTTATCATGTTTTAGCTTGGCCATTGCATGTCATGATTATATGTCATTCTAGCATGGTATATATATGCCCCTTTGTGCATTGCTATCATACTTGGTACTTGATTGTACTAACGCATACTTTTGCCTACATTGATTCTATTGATGTAGGGCTTGGCGGTTCTTCTCATCCCACTCGTGGCTAGTCAGTTCCAGTGACAGTGAAGACTTGGTGAGGCCTCCTATGTCCGAGGACCTAACCTTGTTACTTTCTTTTATGCTTTCTGTTATACTTTTGGATATTGTACTGGGCTGCATCCCAAACCTTCATTTCTATTCTATTATGTTAGATGGCTTGAGACATGAGATGTAGACTTCCGCTGATGTTCTTCAACTTTGTTGTGATTTTATCTTTTGAACTCTTTAATTTCTACTATCTTGTATGTATGTATGCTAAGTGGCTTGTATGAGGCCCTTTCGGGGTCTTGTATGCCATGTCACGTCTAGGGGGTACCTTGGCTCGTGACAAACTTGGTATTCAGAGCACAAGTTTTTGAAAGATTCTAGGATTTTTCATAAGCCACGTCGAGTAGAGTCTTGTTCATGAGTGTGAAGCGCGCCAAATTTATGAATGAGAGGCTACATGATGATTAGGAAACTCCACTTCTTCATTATCCTTAAGTCGTGCATAGAGATTTACTCTATATGCCCCTCTCTCCTAATCCCTATCATACGCATTTTAGGATATGGCGTCTCGAAGAGCTTATACTCGAAGGAATGTGAGAGAGTGAAGAGCAAAAAACCCCTCTTCAAGCTTCTCAAGTTTTTGGCCAATCCTTTGGCCGAGGAAGTAACCAATGCGGAGTTCAGAGCTGCTTTTCAGGTGTTGGCCCAAGCCATGGTGGCTCAAGCCAATAGGGAGGTTGTGGCTCCCGTGAACCCAAACGTGGGTACGGCGGCGTCATGAGTGAGGGACTTCACCCGGATGAACCCTCCGGAGTTTCACGATTCTAAAGTGGAGGAAGATCCCCAAGAGTTTATTGACGAGGTTTATAAAGTGTTGATGATCATGGGAGTGTCACCGACAGAAAAGGCGGAATTGGCTACCTACCAACTTAAAGGTGTCGCTCAAATTTGGTACAACCAGTGGAAGAGTGAGATGGTGGCTGATGAAGGTCCTCTGGAGTGGGAGAAATTCAAGGGTGCTTTCCACAATAGATTCTTTCCCCCTGAGATGAGAGAGGCTAAGGTGCTCGATTTCATCAACCTTCGTCAAGGGAGTATGGGTGTGAAAGAGTATGCTTTGAAGTTCACACAATTGGATCGATAAGCTCCTTCTATGGTGGCCGATCCTAGGGCAAGAATGAGAAAATTTGTTTCGGGAGTGTCCAAAATGGTGGTCAAGGAGTGTCGTACGAACATGCTTATTAGTGATAAGAACTTCAAGAGGGCTAAGACATTTCTCGCCTCATGGTTCATGCACAATAAATAGAGGAGGAGGAGCTCAAGGAAAGGTATAAGAACTTCAAGAGGGCTAAGACCAGTGATGGTGGGTTCTCTCATTCAAGGTCCGATGGACATGGTCGTTTTAAGCCTAGGAAAAGGTTCTCTAATCAAGGGCCTTCCAATGCCCCTCCTAAGTTCAACAAAGAAAGGGTGTTTAACCCTAAGCCTCAAGGAGGAAATGGTAGTGGCTCCTCATTGCCTACTTGTGCCAAGTGTGGGAGGAAACACGAGGGTACTTGTCTAGCCGGTTCGAATGCATGTTTGGATGTGGTAAGACGGGTCCTAAAGTAAGGGATTGTCCCTTGGCTGCTATGAAGGGAGGAGAAAATCATCGAAGGGCTCAACCCCAAAATCTGGTAAATTCTAGTTGAAATCAAAAGCAAAATCGGTTCTATGCCCTTCAGGCCCGTCATGAGCAAGAGGGTTCTCCAGATGTGGTTACCAGTTTGTTGAAAATCTTCCACTTTGATGTTTATGCTTTGTTTGATCCAGGTGCTACGTTGTCTTTTGTGACGCCTTATGTAGCTATGAAGTTTGATGTTGTTCCGGATGTGTTGTTAGATCCATTCCGTGTCTCTACTCCTATTGGTGAATCTATTGTGGCTAAGAGAGTCTATAGAAATTGTTCCGTCTCTTTATTCCATAGAGTCACTCATGTGGATCTTGTAGAGCTTGATATGCTAGATTTTGATGTTATCATCGGGATGGATTGGTTGCATTCTTGTTATGCCTCTATTGATTGTAGGACCCGAATGGTCAAGTTCCAATTTCCAGATGAGCCTATCCTGGAGTGGAAAGGGGGAAATTCTACGTTTAAGGGTCAATTTGTTTCTTATCTACAAGCTAGAAGGATGATTTCTAAGGGTTGCATGTGCCATCTTGTTAGGGTGAGAGATGTGAATTCCGAAACCACCTACTCTTGAGTCAGTCCCCATTTTTAATGAATTTTCGGAAGTGTTCCCCGATGATTTACCCGGTGTTCCTCCAGAAAGGGAAATAGATTTCGGTATTGACCTTCTCCCTGATACGCAACCTATCTCTGTTCCTCCTTATAGAATGGCTCCGGCAGAACTTAAGGAACTAAAAGAGCAGTTGAAAGATTTGTTGGATAAGGGTTTCATCCGACCAAGTATTTCGCCATGGGGTGCTCCGGTCTTGTTTGTTAGAAAGAAAGATGGGTCACTCCGTATGTGTACTGACTACCGCCAATTGAATAAGGTTACTATCAAGAATAAGTATCCTCTCTCGAGAATTGATGATTTGTTTGACAAACTCCAAGGGGCTAGTTATTTCTCTAAGATTGATCTTCGTTCGGGCTACCACTAATTGAAGGTAAGGGATGATGACATTCCGAAAACAGCTTTCCAGACAAGATATGGGCACTATGAGTTTCTAGTGATGTCTTTTGGGTTGACTAATGCTCTGGCCGCGTTCATGGATTTGATGAATCGGGTGTTTAGACAATACCTTGATATGTTCGTCATTGTGTTTATAGATGATATCTTAATTTACTCAAGGAGTGATAGTGAGCATGCTGATCATTTGAGGATTGTGTTGCAAGTTCTCAAGGACCAACAACTCTTTGCCAAGTTCGAGAAATGTGAGTTTTGGTTAAGGTCCGTAGCCTTCCTTGGTCACATTGTTTCCGGTAAAGGTGTTGAGGTAGATCCTAAGTAGACAGATGCGGTTAAGAATTGGTCAGACCTCTATCACCTTCGGATATTCGTAGTTTCTTGGGTTTAGCCGGTTACTATCGAAGGTTTGTTGAAGGGTTTTCTTCAAGTGCTTCACCATTGACGGCTCTAACTCAAAAGAAGGCTAAGTTTACTTGGTCCGAAAGGTGTGAAGCGAGTTTTCAAGAGTTGAAAGATAGACTTACCTCGGCTTCGGTGTTGACCCTACCGAAAGGGTTCGATGAGTTTGTGGTCTATTGTGATGCTTCCAGAATTGGGTTGGGGTGTGTACTTATGCAAAATAGGAAAGTCATTGCTTATGCTTCAAGGCAACTAAAGGTGCATGAAAAGAATTACCCTACTCATGATTTGGAGCTGGCGGCAGTTGTGTTTGCTCTAAAGATATGGCGGCATTACTTGTATGGTGTCCATGTTGACGTCTTTACCGACCATAAGAGTTTGCAATATGTATTTAAGCAAAAGGATCTAAATTTTCTCCAACGAAGGTGGCTTGAGCTATTAAAGGACTATGACATGAATGTCCTCTATCACCCTGGCAAGGCTAACGTGGTGGCAGATGCTCTTAGTCGGACGTCAATGGGTAGTGTTGCCCATATTGAGAATGGTAAAAAGGAACTAGTTTGTGATATTGATAGATTGGCCCGTTTGGGTGTGCGATTTGTTGATTCCACCCAAGGTGGTGTTATGGTCCACAATGGTTCAGAATCTTCCTATGTGCAGGATGTGAAAGCTAAGCAAGAACTTGACCCGAACCTAGTCGAATTGAAAGAAGCGGTGCTAAAGAAGTCCGTTGAGGCTTTCTCCTAAGGGGGAGATGGAGTGCTCAGATATCAGGGTCGTTTATGTGTCCCTAATGTAGATCACCTAAGAGGACAAATCTTAATTGAGGCCCATGGTTCTCGTTATTCCATTCACCCGGGAACTACCAAGATGTACCGTGACTTACAGGAGATCTATTAGTGGAATGGGATGAAGAAGGATATTGCGGGATTTGTGGCAAGATGTCCTAATTGCCAACAAGTGAAAGTTGAACACCAAAGACCTAGAGGTCTATCACAAGATATTGACATTCCTACTTGGAAGTGGGAGGATGTGAACATGGACTTTATTGTTGGCTTACCGCGCACTCGGCGCCAGTATGATTCAATTTGGGTGGTTGTAGTTCGTATGACGAAATTAGCCCTTTTTATTCCCGTCAAGGTTTCTTACTCGGCGGAAGATTATGCTAAGTTGTACTTGAGGGAGATGGTTAGGTTGCATGGAGTGCCTTTATCCATTATCTCCGATCGTGGTACACAATTTACTTCTCAGTTTTGGAGATCTTTCCAAAAGGGCCTCGGTACTCGTGTTAAGCATAGCACGGCCTTTCATCCCCAAATCGATGGGCAAGCGGAGCGTACCATCCGAACTTTGGAAGATGTGTTGAGAGCTTGTGCAATTGACTTCAAGGGTAATTGGGATGATCATTTGCCTTTGATTGAGTTTGCTTATAATAACAGCTACCATTCTAGTATTGGTGTGGCTCCATTTGAAGCTCTCTATGGTAGGAGGCGTAGATCTCCCATAGGATGGTTTGAAATTGGCGAAGTTTCTTTGATAGGCCCCGAGTTGGTGCATGAAGCTATGGAGAAAGTTCGGCTTATTAGAGAAAGGCTGAAAACGGCACAAAGTCGACAAAAGTTTTATGCCGATGTCAGAAGAAGAGAATTAGAATTTGATGTTGATGATTGGGTTTACTTGAAAATTTCACCTATGAAGGGTGTAATGAGATTTGGGAAGAAAGGGAAGTTTAGTCCTCGTTATGTAGGCCCATATCAGATTTTGAGGTGTGTTGGTAAGGTTGCCTATGAGCTTGAATTGCCTAATGAGTTGGCATTAGTGCATCCGATTTTCCATGTCTCATTGTTGAGAAAGTGTGTTGGTGGTCCGACCTCTGTAGTGCCAATAGAGACTCTTGGCATTAATGATAGCCTTTCTTATGAAGAGGTTCCGATTGAGATCCTAGACCGACAAGTCCGGAAGTTAAGGAATAAAGAAGTTGCTTCCATGAAACTTCTATGGAGGAATCAATTAGTTGAGGGTGCTACTTGGGAGGCCGAGGGCGATATGATGTCCCACTATCCTCATCTCTTTCCTTCCGATCCTCCTCTAGCTTGAGGTACCTAGTTCCTCATGGTTCATTCTTTTGGTCTCATGTGTCATAGTTGATTTCCATGATTCCTTGATTTATGCATGTTCATGAAGAGTCTAACATGATATATATATATATATTTATATATATATATGTGTGTGTGTGTGTGTGTGCGCGCATTGAGTATGAGTTGCATAAAGTCTTCATGAATTTTGTATTGAGCATGCTTTAGCTTGGAGTTGATGTTTCCTTCTCGGATATGTGCATTTTCGTGCTTGCATGCTAGGTTGGGTTGTTAGTCCGAGTCTATCGCCCTTCTCAGGATATCCAGCTTCTCATTCGAGAACGAATATCCCCATGGGGGAGATTTTGTAACACCCCAGTTTTTTTTGAAAAGAAAGAAAAATGATGTTTTAAAATTTTTCTGGTGCCAGTGACGACGGAGGCCATCTACAGACCGTAGGTGGAGTGACGGGCCGTAGATGGGAACCATCGATGGCCCTGCCAACTTTATAAAATTTTGAGTTTCTGAACCTTGACCTACGAAATAGCAGGACGGTTCGTAGTTCAGTTGACGGGCCATAGGTGGGTTCCGTAGATGCCTTCCAGACTTGGCCAAATTTTCATTCCAAACGAACTTTCTGAATCGATTGACAGAAGAGCAGGACGGTCCGTCAGTGGATGTACGGACCGTAGGTCCTGTCCGCCAATTGGCCCCGATAGTTTTATTCAAGGGCTTTTTGGACTTTTTCCCTAAATGTTTATTCCTTATTCTAGACGATTTTCCCCTTAGCATTAGCCCTATTTATATTTTCTAAGCCCTAATCCCTTCATTTTCCAATTCTCATCTCCCAAAATATTTCTCTCTCTAGAAGGACAAGAAGGAGAAGAAGAGAGCTAGGGTTCTCATCAAGGTCATCAATCCCCCTTTTATTTCAAGGGATTGGCATTGAGGTATGATAGTATTTACCATTTGGAGTCTTCCCTCCAATGGGTCCTCTTTTCCTTAAGGTTTTCAAAGGTATAGTCTTGCCCAAGAGAGCTAGGGTTTGACAAATTCTTATGGGTTCTTCATTATGTTTTCCATTGTTGATGTTATGGTTGATAGTGCACGATCTAGCGTGGTAAAGTAAGCTAGTGCAAGATTTAGCGTGGTTTACATGCAACTTGATGAATCCCATGAGCTTATGCTAAGTATCCCCCAATTTTATGATTATGCTTATGATTGTGGGTTGATTGAGAAAAGATTAATTGCATGAACTCTTTGTGAATTGAGTTAAGGATTATGATTATCAAGCTATGAATTCCATGTAAGACTATGAATGATGAAAAGAGGATAATTTATGAAAAGATGCATGATGAACCAAAATCTATGATTTTCCTCTATTATGTGGGTTCCCTCAATTATGACTAAATTGCCTTGATTTATGGCTTTCTAAGTATTGGCTTGCATTGAATTGCATGTTTAGAGGTGAAGCTTATGAGCCCATGATTTATGAGTTAAGAGCATGATGAGCTATGTAAATATGAAACTTATGAACTCATGTATGTTTATGAAGAAAAAGCATGATAGAATCATGAAGAAAGAGATTTATCGAATCAAGCATGTTTTGTATGAAATTATGATATGTTAGTGCAAATGTTGAGTTGTGAAAGGGTTTCTCATGTAATGCCTCAACCTATGAATGTGAAAGGTTTTCTCACACATAATGATTCATAACTTGTTGAAAGGTTTGCTCAACTAAGCTTGAATCCATGATTAAGGAACTATTCTATGAAGAAACAAGAGGCGATTACCCATGTACCCTAATGCAGACAAGAGGCGATTACCCATGTCTACTAATAATGAAATCATGACTAATAGAAGAACAAGAGGCGATTACCCATGTTCTTAAGGAGTTATTCTAATGAATGAAGGGACAAGAGGCGATTACCTATATACCCTATTATAATTATAGACAAAGCGGCGATTACCCAAGTCTACTAATAATGAGTTTATGACTATGTAGATAAGAGGCGATTACCCATGTCTACCTAAGATAAAATGAACTATCATAAATCCGTGGGAAGTATGCGTAGTACCGAGTGGACAAATGGCGATTACCCATGTCCCATAACCTATGTGCCACCATAGGGTGATGGTCTATGATAGACACAAACTAAGTAGTTCATGGTCTTACCTTGGCAAGTAGGACACCCCTTTTCGATGTGGGGCAGACACCGGATTCCATGTTCATAGCTCCCATGGTCTTATATGTCGGTTAAGGCTATTTCCCCACAACTAATGAACAAGTGTTCTCATGATGAAGTAAAGAAAAGATAGAAAGATGATTTAGCTTGCTTTGACCTTGAGATATGCTTTATGCTTCATGTTTTCTCCTGTTTATCATGTTTTTAGCTTGGCCATTGCATGTCATGATTATATGTCATTCTAGCATGGTATATATATGCCCCTTTGTGCATTGCTATCATACTTGGTACTTGATTGTACTAACGCATACTTTTGCCTACATTGATTCTATTGATGTAGGGCTTGGCGGTTCTTCTCATCCCACTCGTGGCTAGTCAGTTCCAGTGATAGTGAAGACTTGGTGAGGCCTCCTATGTCCGAGGACCTAACCTTGTTACTTTTTTTTTATGCTTTCCGTTATACTTTTGGATATTGTACTGGGCTGCATCCCAAACCTTCATTTCTATTCTATTATGTTAGATGGCTTGAGACATGAGATGTAGACTTCCGCTGATGTTCTTCAACTTTGTTGTGACTTTATCTTTTGAACTCTTTAATTTCTACTATCTTGTATGAATGTATGCTAAGTGGCTTGTATGAGGCCCTTTTGGGGTCTTGTATGCCATGTCACGTCTAGGGGGTACCTTGGGTCGTGACAATTAGTTATTTTCATTAGTAGAATTTTTTCATGAATAGGTTTCTGGGCTCATGCCTCCAGGTACGTTCCCTTGCTTCTTTTGTCCTCTTTTCCTTGTATTTGCTTGCCTGTTATTGCGAGTTCTCTTTCATTCTTTAGCTACTTGTGATATATGCTCCTTTCTTACATGTCATTTATGCTTGCTTTATCTTTGGAGCTCAGTTAACCTATGCCTACTGAGTGACACTTGTTGGTACTCATACTATAGTTTTTCACCCTACAAATCATAGTACGAGTTCTCACCATTGATTTGGACCTCATGAGGAGCAGCTCTCGAGATTCGTAGACTGGGGTGAGCTCTTGATACTTGGAGTTGCCTATCTACCTCTGTTTCTACTAAGTCTAGTCTTTATTTTGTTTTCAGAGATAGTTCTATATATTTGTATTGTCATTGTAATCTTATTTTGACTAGAAGCTCTACTACCGATTGATGCCAAGTCTTGGGGTTTATTTTCTGTATTTTTTTTATTCTATCTATTTTCTTTATTCTTGATAATTGTTGTTTATCTTCTGCATTCTTTTCTTCCACGTGATAGCCCGTTGCTTCTAGTTTCGGGCTATGGGTTCGGCTTACCTACTGGTGGAACGTAGTAAGTGTCATCATGACTTGAGAAATTGAGTCATGACAGGATGGACACTAAATATAAAGTGAATCATAGACATAATTAATAACACAATTTATTCAAAAATTAGCTTAAATCGAGTATAGGTTAATAGAGCAACTGTGTTTGTACCACGTTATTAGAGGGGTTCCTATTACCTTCCTCTCGGTAAATAAAATTTCTTACCCATATTTCTAATCCGTAGACCAATAATTAGTAGAGTCAAAACTTCCTTTTGAATAGAAATTTAAATAAGGTGACTTGGAACACCAAAACTCAATTGTGGCAACTCTGTAAATAAATAATCTCTTTCAAAATGTAACTTTAATTGGACAAATATTTTTCAAACACTGCAAGTGTGATAAAAAAAAAAGATGTGACAGATGGGCACTCCACTGGGGATAACCAGAATTCGAACTTTGATGTATTGACTTATACTTATTTTTTTAATTATACTATAGAATGTTACATATGTATTGACATAATGTACTACATGCCTGCTTATTTATTTGTTTGATAATGTTGAAATTTGATAAACTTGTCTTCTCACACGCACCCCTCAAAGTCCACAATAATACAATCAAAGGAATTGCGACTGCGCACCCCACTTCTATCGAGATATTGCCGGTGGATTTTTGTCCATGGTGAAGGATTTTAGTCACACATGTTTAAGATGGGGGAGCACCCATGCACAAATTCGAAAAATCGTACTACCAATACATTGCTACTCCATAATTCAAGTTGCCTGCTCGTTTTACAGCCAGTTTAGATACATTTCTCCATCGGGTTACGTATCACCATCACAAATAACTTCAACTTTTGAGTTTAAAGAATATAAATTTAAAATGTTTCAAATTCGTATTTTGTAAAAAAAAAATATGTCATCAAAAGACATATTTTCGAATTATTTTTTTTTCAACTAATAAATTTAGAATATCATAATTTTGTATTTTTCAAAGTAGTGCCACATGTCATTATCAAAATAATTCTCGAACTTTCAGTTTGAAAAGTTTTTTTAAAAATCTATCACCCAAAAAAATGTAATTTTAATTTGATAAATAATTACGTAAAAACTTATCACAAGATAAATTAGTAATGATCACAAATTTAATACAAAAATTTAGCAAGAATTTATTTGATTAAAAAGAAAATATGAAATAATCTCAATTTTTTGTTAAAGTTATCTAAAATTCTACGCTATCTTTGTAGAGGTTAAAAGATAAATTAGGAAATGTAATAGAAATAATGTAATATGTTTTGGGTAGAAGTATAATAAATGTAAATTTTATTTTTATGAAAATAAGAAACAATTTCTATAAGTACATTGTGAAATCATGAAATGCTTGATTTTCTTTTGATTATCATATGTGTTCAAGTCTCATGTCGAGGTTTAAGATAATACAAAATTTATCAAATAGGTTTTTATTATCAAGGAACTTGGTGGTTTTAGAACAAGGCAAAAATAAAAGAATAAAAGAATAAAAAAATCAATAAACAACAAAATTAACTACGTGATTAGAAAATAAATTAAAAACTAAAACAATTAACAAAAAAAGAATAAAAAGCAAACATGATGTAATACCCCAGATTCGAGGGTGGAAAGTTTTTGAATTTTCAGGGTTACTGCCAGTCACAACGGAAGCCACCTACGGTCCGTCGGTTGACTTACGGCCCGTAGGTGGGAACCGTAAGTGGCCAGCCCAAGTTTTCAAAATGTCAAGTTTCAGAACCCCAACGACGGACTGACAGGACAGCCCGTCGTTCAATCAATGAGTTGTAGGTAGGTCTCGTAGGTCCCCTCCAGACTTAGTCAAATTTTAAGTTGTAAGTCCTGACCTACGGTTGCCATGTACGGTCCATCGTTTGACCTACGAGCCGTACATGGGGCCCGTCGTTGTAGGGTCCATGTTGACAGTTTCTGAACCTAAAGACGATTGACCATCGATGGTCCGTATATGGACTTACGGACCGTAGGTCCCGATCGTCAATGGGTCCCGACAGTTATTAATTAAGGGCATTTTGGTCTTTTCCCTAAATGTTTAACTCCTAATCTAAGTCGGTTATGCCCTTAACCTAGAACCTATATAAGCTTCCTAAGCCTAAGCCTAATTTTACTCATTCTAAGTCATTCCCAAAATTCTCCTCTCTCAAATATTTCTCACTCTAGAAAGGTTCTCTCAATTCTCAAGGAAGAAGAAGGGCTAGGATCCTCCATTGAAGGTCATCAATTCTTAGCAATTTCTTGTGGGCTTTGTTGAGGTATGTTAGCATTCACTATTGGAGCCATTTCCTCCAATGGGTCCCTAGTCTTCTTCAATTTTAAAGGATCAATTCCCCAAATTAAGTTAGGGTTTTGATCAATTCTTATGGGTTCTTCAATTATGATTTCCAATTGATGAATTTTATGAAATCTCTATGAATCCATGCATGAATTATGATTCCTAAGCTAAGACTTTGTATGAATGAGATTATCAATGACCTAAAGATGGTTTTATGAAATCAAGCATAATCAATCAAAATCTATTATTTTATTCTATTATGTGGGTTCCCTCAATTATGGTCAAATTGACTTATCTATGGTTTTCTAAGCATGAGTTTGCATTGAATTGCATGAATTAAGAGAAATTCTCATGAAGCTTTGTGAACCCTATGATATGCAAATTATGAGCATGATGAACTATGTAAAGATGAAGTTTATGAAATTATGCTTGTCTCATAAGAAGTTAATGATGAATTAAGGGTGCTTTGAGATTAAAGTACCAAAGTATATGTTATGTTGATGTTATGGTTCAGTTGTGAAAGGGTTTCTCACGTAATACTCCCAATATGAATTTAAAACGAACAAGAGGCGATTACCCATATTCTTAAGGAGCTATTCTAATGAAGGGACAAGAGGCGATAACCCATGTTACCTAATGTAGGCAAGAGGCAATCACCCATGTCTACTAATAATGGACTTATGACTAATGATAGACAAGAGGCGACTACCCATGTCTACTTATGATAATTGAACGATGTCTAATTCGTGGGAATTTTGCTTAGCACCGAGTGGACAAGTAGCGATTACCCATGTCCCATAAACTATGTGCCACCATAGGATGATGGTCTTAAATAGACATTAGCTAGTGGATCCACGTAAGCTAGAAGTTAAGGTCTTACCTTGGAAAATAAGGCGACCTCTTTTCGGTGTGGGGTAGGCACCGAATTCCATGTTGATAGCTCACATGGTCTTATATGTCGGTTAAGGCTATTCCCCACAACTATTGAACAAAAGTGTTGATTATGATGTTTCTCAAGTGAAGTAAAGATGCTTAGCTTGCTTTGACCATGATTTATGTTTCATGTTTTCTAACCCCTATCATGTTTATCTTGGTCATTGCATGTCATGAAAATGTCCCATTTTAGCATGTTTTAAATGATTTCATGCATTGTTATCATACTTGGTACTTGATTGTACTAACGCATACTCTTGCCTACATTGACTTGTTGATGTAGGGCGTGGCGATTCTCCATCCACTCGTGGCTAGAGCTTAGTAGAAGATTTGTGAAGACTTGGTGGGTCCTCATCCATCCGAGGACATAGCCTAGTTGTTCTTACTTTTATGTTCTTTCTTTTGACATTGTATTGGGTTACGTCTCAAACCTTATTTCTCTTTCCTATATTAGATTGGCTTTGAGACATGAGATGTAGACTTTCGCTACTTTGCTTAAAAGCTTTGTATGGCATTGTCTTTTGAACTCTTAATCTTTATGATCTTGTATGTATGTATGCTAAGTGGCTTGTATGAGGCCTTTCGGGGTCTTGTACGCCATGTCACGTCTAGGGGGTACCTTGGGTTGTGTCAAACTTGGTATTTAGAGCATAAGGTTTTAGAAAGATCCTAGGATGTCTCATAAGCCGCGTCAAGTAGAGTCGTGTTCATGAGTGTAAAGCGCGCCACATTTATGAATGAGAGGCTATAAGACGTTTAAGAAACTTCACTTCTTTCATTACTCCTAAATTGTGCCATAGAGTTTAACTCTATATGTCTCTCTCCTAATCCCTATCCTATGCGTTTCAGGATATGGCTACCCAAAGAGCTTATGCTAGAAGAAATGCGGGAGAGAATGTGGATCAACAAGCTCCTCCTTAAGCTCCACAAGTTCCGGTCGACCCTTTGGCCTAACAAGTATCTAATGCGGAGTTTAGGGCTGCTTTTCAAGTGTTGGCCCAAGCCGTGACGGCTCAAGCCAATAGAGAGGTTGTGGCTCCTGTGAACCCAAATGTGGGTACGACAGCATCTAGGGTAAGAGACTTCACAAGGATGAACCCTCCGGAATTTCATGGTTCTAAGGTGGAGGAAGACCCTCAAGAATTCATAGATGAAGTGTACAAGGTATTGATGATCGTGGGGGTAACTTCAGAGGAAAATGCGGAGTTGGCCGCTTATCAACTCAAGGGTGTTGCTCAATTTTGGTTCAACCAATGGAAGAGTGAGAGGGTGGTTAATGAGGGTCCTCTAGATTGGGAGAAATTTAAGGTTGCTTTCCTTGATAGGTTCTTTCCCCTTGAGATGAGGGAGGCAAGGGTGCTTGAATTTATCAACCTTCGTCATGGAAGCATGAGCGTGAAAGAGTATGCTTTGAAGTTCACACAATTATCCCAATATGCTCCTTCCATAGTTGTCGATCCTAGGGCAAGAATGAGTAAGTTTGTCTCGGGAGTGTCCGAAATATTGGTTAAAGAGTGCGGCACCGCTATGCTTGTCAATGACATGGATATTTCTCGCCTCATGGTGTATGCTCAACAAATAGAGGAGGAAAAGCTCAAGGAAAGGTCTAGAGAGACAAAGAGGGCTAGGACCGGTGATGGTGGCTTTTCACATTCAAGGTCGGATGGACATGGTCGTCCTAGATTTCGACAAAGGTTTTCCGGTCAAGGTTCTTCCAATGCTCCTCCCAAGTCCAAAAAAGATAGGATGTCTAACCCTAAGCCCCAATGAGGAAATGGTGGTGTCTCTTCATTGACTACTTGTGCTAAGTGTGGAAAGAAGCATGAGGGCAAATATCTAGCGGGTTCTAATGCATGCTTTGGTTGTGGCAAGATGGATCAAAAGATAAGGGATTGCCCCTTGGTAGCTAAGAATGAAGGGGATAACCGTCGACGCACTCAACCTCAAAATCCATCAAGTTCTAGTGGGAATCAAAAGCAAAACCAATTTTATGCACTACAGGCTCGTCATGAGCAAGAGGGTTCTCTCGATGTGGTTACCGGTATGTTGAAAGTCTTTCACTTTGATGTTTATGCTTTGCTTGATCCCGGTGCTACTTTGTGTTTTGTGACGCCATATGTGTCTATGAGGTTTGATGTTGTTCCAGTTGTGTTGCTAGATCATTTTCATGTCTCGACTCCGATTGGTGAATCTATTGTGGCTAAGAGATTCTGTAGAAATTGCCCCGTCTCTTTATCTCATAGAGTCACTTATGTTGAACTTGTAGAGCTTGATATGTTAGATTTTGATGTTATTCTTGGGATGGATTGGTTGCACTCTTGTTATGCTTCTAATGATTGTAGGACTCAAATGGTCAAGTTTCAATTTCCAAATAAGCCTATCCTAGAGTGGAAGGGGGGAAATTCTATGGTTAGAGGTCATTTTGTTTCTTGTCTTAAAGCTTGTAAGATGATTTCTAAGGGTTGCATATACCATCTTGTTAGGGTGAGGGATATAGATTTTGAAATCTCTATTCTTGAGTCGGTTCCCGTTGTAAATGAGTTTTCGAAAGTGTTTCCCGATGATTTACCCGGTATTCCTCCAGAAAGGAAAACAGACTTCGGTATTGACCTTCTCCCAGATACGCAACCTATCTCTATTTCTCCTTATAGAATGGCTCCGGTGGAACTAAAGGAGCAATTGAAAGACTTGTTGGATAAGGGTTTCATCCGACCAAGTATTTCTCCGTGGGGTGCTCCGGTTTTGTTTGTAAGAAAGAAGGATGGTTCACTTCGTATGTGCATTGACTACCACCAATATAACAAGGTTACTATTAAGAATAATATCCTCTTGCAAGAATAGATGACTTGTTTGATCAACTTCAAGGGGCTAGTTATTTCTCTAAGATCAACCTTCGTTTGGGCTATCACCAATTGAGAGTAAAGGAAGATGATATTCCAAAAACGGCTTTCCGGAATAGATATGGCCATTATGAGTTCCTAGTGATGTCATTTGGGTTAACAAATGCTCCGGACGCGTTTATGGACTTGATGAATAGAGTGTTTAGACAACATCTTGATATGTTTGTGATTGTGTTTATTGATGATATTTTGATCTACTCAAGGAGTGAGGGTGAGCATGCCGATCATTTGAGGATTGTCTTGCAAGTCCTCAAGGACCAACAACTCTTTGCAAAGTTTAGCAAATGTGAGTTTTGGCTGAGGTCCATAGCTTTTCTTGGTCACATTGTCTCCGGTAAGGGTATTGAAGTAGATCCTAAGAAGACGGATGTGGTTAGAAATTGGCCTAGACCTCTAACACCTTCGGATATTCGTAGTTTCTTGGGTCTAGCCAGCTATTATAAGAGGTTTGTTGAAGGGTTTTCTTCGATTGCTTCCCCATTGACAACTTTGACTCAAAAGAAGGTTAAGTTCACTTGGTCCGAAGCATGCGAGAAGAGTTTTCAAGAGTTGAAAGATAGACTTACTTCGGCTCTGATATTGACTTTATCGGAAGGGTCCGATGGTTTCGTGGTTTATTGTGATGCCTCGAGAATTGGGCTAAGATGTGTTCCTATGCAAAACGGAAAATTCATTGCTTATGCTTCAAGGCAACTCAAGATGCATGAAAAGAACTATCCTACTCATGATTTAGAATTAGCGGCTGTTGTGTTTGCTTTAAAGATTTGGAGGCATTATTTGTATGGTGTGCATGTTGACGTCTTCACCGATCATAAGAATTTGCAATATGTATTTAAACAAAAAGATCTAAATATTCACCAAAGGAGGTGGCTTGAGTTGTTAAAAGACTATGACATGAGTGTCCTCTATCCCCCCGGCAAGGCTAATGTGGTGGCGGATGCTCTTAGTCGGTTATCTATGGGTAGTGTTGCTCATATTGAGGATGGTAAGAAAGAGTTGGTTCGCGATATTCATAGGTTGGCCCGCTTGGGTGTTCGGTTGGTTGATTCCACTAAAGGTGGTGTTATGATCCATAATGGTTCCGAATCATCCTTTGTGCATAATGTAAAGGCTAAACAAGATCTTGATCCTAACTTAGTTGAGTTAAAGGAAGCGGTGCTCAAAAAGTCTGTTGAGGCTTTCTCCTAAGGGAGAGATGGCGTGCTTCGGTATCAAGGTCGTTTGTCTGTTCCCAATGTAGATGACTTAAGAGGAAAAATTTTATCGGAAGCCCATAGCTCTCGATATTCCATTCACCCGGAAGCTACAAAGATGTACCGTAATTTGTGGGAGGTCTATTGGTGGAATGGGATGAAGAAGGATATTGCGGAGTTTATGGCTAGGTGTCCTAATTATCAACAAGTGAAAGTTGAGCACCAAAAGCCGGGAGGTTTGACCCAAGATATTAGTATTCCTACTTGGAAGTGGGAAGATGTGAATATGGACTTCATTGTTGGTTTACCACGCACCCGGCGACAACATGACTCGATTTGGGTTATTGTAGATCGTATGAAGAAATCAGCCCATTTCATTCCCGTCAAAGTCTCTTATTCGGCAGAGGATTATGCTAAGTTGTACTTGAGAGAGATGGTTAGGTTGCAAGGAGTGCCTTTATCCATTATCTCTGATCGTGGTGCACAATTTACTTCTCAATTTTGGAAATCTTTCCAAAAGGGTCTTGGTACTCGTGTTAAGCTTAGTACGGCCTTTCATCCTCAAACCGATGGGCAAGCAGAGCGTACTATCCAAACTTTGGCAGATATGTTGAGAGTGTGTGTAATTGATTTCAAGGGTAATTGGGATGATCATTTTCCTTTAATTGAGTTTTCTTATAATAATAGCTACCATTCTAGTATTGGCATGGCTTCGTTTGAAGCTCTCTATGGTAGGAGGTGTATATCTCCTATAGGTTGGTTCGAAGTTGGTGAAGTTGCTTTGATAGGACCCGAGTTGGTGCATGAGGCTATGGAGAAAGTTTGACTTATTAGAGAAAGGTTGAAAATGGCCCAAAGTCGACAAAAGTCTTATGTCGATGTTAGAAGGAGAGATTTAGAATTTGATGTAAATGATTGGGTTTACTTGAAAATTTCACCCATGAAGGGTGTAATGAGATTTGGGAAGAAAGGGAAGCTAAGTCCCCGTTATGTAGGCCCATATCAGATTTTGAGACGTGTTGGTAAGGTTGCTTATGAACTTGATTTGCCTAATGATTTGGGATCGGTGCATCCGATTTTCCATGTCTCATTGTTGAAGAAATGTTGGCGATCCGACAACTATAGTGCCATTGGAGAATCTTGGCATAAAGGATAGTCTCTCTTATGAGGAAGTCCTGGTTGGGATTTTGGACCGGCAAGTCTGAAAGTTAAGAAATAAAGAAGTCGCGTCGGTGAAAGTTCTTTGGAGGAATCAATTAGTTGAGGGTGCTACTTGGGAGGCCAAGGCCGATATGATGTCCCGTTATCCTCATCTTTTTCCTTCCGATCCTACTCTAGCTTGAGGTACCTAGTTCCTCATGGTCCATTCTTTTGGTCTCATGTGTCTTAGATATTCTCATGATTCCTCATTTATGCATGTTCATGAAGGGTCTAAATGTTGTGCAAATGAGTCAACTTGATTGATTTCTCTATGATTATGTGCATTGAATATGAGTTGCGTAAAGTCTTCATGAAATGATGTGTTGAACATGCTTTAGCTTGGAGTTGATGTTTCCTCCTCAGATATGTGCATTTATGTGATTGCATTCTAGGTTGGGTTGTTAATTTTTGTTCTTACCCTCCTTATGATGTCTTGATTCTCATTCGAGGACAAATGTTCCCAAGGGGGAGATAATGTAATACCCTAGATTCAAGGGTGGAAAATTTTTGAATTTTTAGGGTTACTGCCAGTAACGACGGAAGCCACCTACGGTCCGTCGATTGACTTACGGCCCGTAGGTGGGAACCGTAAGTGGCCAGCCCAAGTTTTCAAAATGTCAAGTTTCAGAACCCCAACGACGGTCTGCCAAGACGGCCCGTCGTTCAATCAACGAGTCGTAGGTAGGTCTCGTAGGTCCCCTCCAGACTTAGTCAAATTTTAAGTTGTAAGTCCTGACCTACGATTGCCATGTACGGTCCGTCATTTGACCTACGAGCCGTACATGGTGCCCGTCATTGCAAGGTCCATGTTGACAGTTTCTGAACCTAACGACGGTTGACCGTCGACGGTCCATAGATGGACTTACGGACCGTAGGTCCCGACCGTCAATGGGTCCTAATCTTAAGTTCTTTTATCAAGTAAGTCAGAATACAGGCGAGTTCTTTTAATCTTGTCAGCAATTAAAAAAAAATAATTGCAAAAGGAGCTTAATACATCATGATCACCCCGTCATGAGAAGATATTTATTGTAAAAAGATCATTATCATCATCCCTACTTTAAGTTTCATTATCCTAATTATGAGTTTAGCAATACTCATAACTAGCGGTAAACAATTACTATAATAAATTAAAGAGAAAATGGTCAAATGAGCCCCCAACCTATTACCGGATTTCCAACTACACACTTATACTTTACGGGGGTCTTATTACACCCCTGAACTATTTAAAATTGAAATTATTACCTCCCTGAATACTTAAGTGGCAGAGTGAGTGTATTTCACTCTCTTTGAGAGAGTGAAGACCAAAAATAAATATTAAAACTTTATTTTTAATATTCTTTTCATTTTTAATTTTTCCTTATTTATTTCTTTTCTTTTTCTTAAAAATTTTAAAAAGGAAGACAAATAAAAACATCCAATAATTGAAAAATCAAAAGAAAAAAAAAAGAAGCTAAGAGAACAATTTGGAAACTAAGCTCCTTTCTTCCTCGCAGCTCCAAGCGACTGTCCGACGTCTGAGCAGCGCCACATTGATGCCGGAAAATCGAGGTACAGAGTTGAAGTCAACCTCAATCACGCTAAATTCCTAAGAAATTATCAGTTATATACCTCCCATCTTCATAGATATGCCATGGGAATAACACAAAGAGCTTGGATAGATTTCATCCAAGACACCTATCTCATTTCTAATTTCTTTTCTTCTTCGTAGGAATTTAGTAGAGCATTCATGGCAGCCATCAAATTTCACCATAACTATCTGGAAATCACCACCATTACCATATCTATCAACACCACCACAAATCCTAGATAGAAATCTTCTTCCCTCTCTCTATGCAATCAAAAACTATTAAGTAAATTAATGTACACCCATTTTCAAAACCAACTATTAGCCATTAAAACACCACTGAAATACCATTTTGAAGCTATTGTAACAAACTTTTTCAGTTAACAAAATCCATTCAAACAACTTTAAAATGATGAAAATCACTAAAAAGTTCTCAAAATATCCTCATCGGAAAAGATTTTGAAGGAAATTTATTTTTTAGGTCAATTATATTGACAATATTATCATTTATGCACCTATTCCATAAACCATAAATTCAATAATAATTTTAGATTAGATAAAAAAGAATTAAAAAAAGGGAAGAAAAAAAAGAAAATTTGACATATGGGTGTGTTCATGGATTTAAAGAAAGAAGAGAAAGAGAAAGTAAAGAAAAAGGAAAGAAATATCAGTAAAAAAGGCAAGAGATTAAAAAAATAAAAAATTACACGTGTCAAACGCGTGGATTTCACTGATCAACATAAATGTGGTTGTGACTTTTTAAGGAGGTAATAATTTCGATTTTAAATAGTTCAGGGGGGTGATAGGACCCCCGTAAAGTATAAGTGTGTAGTTGAAAATCCGGTAATTGATTGGAGGCTCATTTGGCCATTTTCTCTAAATTAAACTACTAGAACAAGTATATAAAAGAAAGTAATAAGAACCTTTGATTAATGTAGCTTTTGCAAGAGAATCTTGTCCGTTCCATAATAATTTACTAAAATTTTAAAATAAACCCTAAAACTAAGAATAATGAATTATAATCTCTATTAGTAAGTTGTAATTAATCCTCTACTAATGATTCGTAATCATAAAAACATCGTGAGAAGACATATATATATGATAATAGGATTTAAATCCTAATTTTGATTGGACTCTGCTTTGACTAGATCAAACTCAATTCGGTAGACAGAGTGATCATGATGCATGGACCATCACGAGGGCTACTGCCTCATGGCGTAGGGTGGATCTTGGACCCTACCTTTTTTTGTTGAGTCTCTCAAGTTTAGTTCTTGTACAAGTGCGGAGCGATGTCCATATCAAGGTCCTTCCTGCAGCTCTTTTCTCTCCATTTTATTCTGGATTACTCCGCTTTGCGTTCCAATCCATCATATGAATTTTTTTAGTATTGCTTTTGGCCTGAAATCATCCTAATCATGTCCATTAGCTCATCAGAACATATAATCAATAAAACACATATATATATTCATACGATTATACTCAAAACTCTAGCTAAAACATGGATAAGAAAATGATATTTGAATACATAATCAGAGGCCCTGCATATGTTGTTGGAAGATGAAGAAGAAAAAGGGGAGGGGAGAAAAAGAGGAATCTTTTTTTACTTTACTTTTAGTTTTTTTAAAATTTTATTTATCTTTATTGATCAAATTTTGATATTAACCCTTCTTATCCAAGTGAAACTCACACATTTTGTCCAACGCGGTCATTAAGTGCCCACATAAGCTCAATCAATGATTAGAGGATTTTAAAATGCTTGCTTTAATTAAGTTAAGGTGTCTGAATGAAACTTCGAAAAGTATAAGAATAAAAATGACAAATCAGGACTAAAAGAAGAATTTTTCGAGTCATTTCGCCTTGATTCTACGACATTTGAAGTATTTATTGTGAAAAATATTTTAAATTTTGATTCATTTTTAAAATTATTAGGCTTAAAAGGGGGTGCTTAAAAACACTTTATAACCTCTCCAAACACCTCCAAAACTAAAAACTACTCAAAAGTCAAAAGCACCTAAAAATAAGTTAATCCAAATGGGCACTTGGATAAATAAATGTGTTACTTCTAAAACGGAAAGAACCAAAAATACCCCTGAACTATTCGAAAAGGTTTAAATATACCCCTCATTCGCCTGTTGGGCCAAAAATACCCCTTAGTCAACCTTTTTGGTCCACTATTACCCTTTAAACTAACAACCTTATATTTTTTAATTATTATTATTAATTATTACGTGACATCTATTTATTGGATAAATTTAAATTTCAACCCACCAAACTTTTCCCTACCCGCCCGACCCATACTCACATCCCTTGATCCAAACCCAATTAAAACATCCATTAGAAATAAAAGAGATTGAATTAATCTCTTCTCCTCCTTAAACTTAATAAACTATTTTTCTTCTTCCCCTTTTCTTATTAAGTAATTTCAAGATCAATTTCACCCAAAATGGCTAAGATTTTTAGTGCAATACTTTATTGAAGTTGAGGAATTCAAGTTGGAGCATTGATTTTTGAAGTCTTCTCTTCACTAAGTAGGTCGTCTTTTTCTATTTTCATGGCTTAGGATTTCTGAAATTTTCATATAGTGTTACTTTTGACGGATTGTGATATTTTCAATGTTTTTACGTCTTTCTTTACTCAGTTCTTGACTTTTAGTGGTTCCTTTTCAATTTTTGTTATCTGAACTTTGATTTTTAATATTTCTTTATTTTAGATTTATTTATGAATATGGTGTAGTCTCTTTCTCTTTTGCAATAGTTTATTCAAAAATTTTACTTTGTTTATTTATCTATAGTTGTGGACTCTATCTCTTATTCTTGTGTGTATTTTAGGGTAATAAATATTGACTTCTTTTAACCTATTCTTTGAATAATATTGATGGGTCCCTTTTCTTATTTTTTTTCTTCTTGTACTCTTTTTGAAGAATGATTGAGAAGGCTGATTTGATGTTTAACTATGGAGGCAAGTGGGTGTTAAAACCTGAAGTGATGTATCTTAAAAATTTGAATCACATGATGCAAGCTTTTGATGCCGATTTACAATCTTATATAGATATTTGCGCAGAGTATACTGAAAAGTTAGGTTTCAGTAAGGTGAAACAGGTACTAGTAAATGGGCCTTCTGGTAGGTACTTTCTGATTGAGAATGATGCATGCATTATAGCACTACAATCTTTACTGTCTACCCAGTTTAATGAGCTTCAAATATATGTTGTGGATGAGAATGAATTATTTGTGCTATTTCTTAGCATTATATGAATTATTTATGTCATCTCTTAGCATTATACCATTGCAACCCTTTTGTCTAATCAGTTCAGTGAACTTCAATTATATGTTATAGATGAGGGTGAACTACCTGCCTCGATTCCTAACATCATTGATCAAAATGAACATCATAATGTTGCAATAGATGTTGAAACAGATTGTAATTCATCAGATGAGGAGAAAACTTTTGAACTTAACTCTAGTGATTGTGCCAGTGAAGAATTAGAACTCTTTAGAAAGGAAAGAACCAAAGATGTTAATGAAAAGCTTGACAAGTCATTTGGAAAAAGGTATGAGTTTTAAAGATTTGTTTGAAGCTAAAAGGATTGTGGGATTCTATGCAATTGCTAATAAGGCTGGTCTTAAAGTAAAATAATCGAATACTACTAGACCTAGATATGTATGTAATACTGGATGTCCTTTTGTGTGCTTGATATCTAAAGATAATAAAGATCAAGGATTTAAAATCAGGACTTTGGGAGACAAACACAAATGTGATCCAACATTTCATAATAGAAGAGCTACTCTCGATGCTTTAGCACATTATTTCAAGAACATAGTCCAAAATGATCCTAAGTACAAGATTAAACACATGAGGGTGGACGTGGATCAAAATTTAAACTAAATATTAGTTATTCTAAGATGAAGAGAGTTAAGAAACTTGTCTTAGAGAAATTAAAGGGTAGCTTCATTGTTGATTTCAATAGGTTAGAGGCTTATGCTCAAGAATTGAGAGATAGTAATCCTAGTACAGATATGGTTATAAACATATCAAAAAATGCTTTGACATAAGGAATTTTTTTTAAAAAAAATGTATGTATACTTTCAAGCTTTGAAAAATGCTTGGAAAGCAGGATTGAGGCCTCAAATAGGTTTGGATGGCACATTTTGAAAGGAAAATGTAAGGAAATTTTACTGGTTGTTATGGCACAAATTCAGCGAAATACTTTTATCCACTTACTTGGACAGTGATGGATAAATAAACAAATAGAACTTGGAAGTGGTGTATAGAGCTATTGAGATCTTCTTTAAAGTTGAAAATTCTGAAAAGTGAAACCAGAACATGCAATGGTACCACCGAAAATACATAAAATGGTTGGTAGACCAAAATTGAAAAGAAAGAGAGAGAAGGATGAGGCAAGGAAGAGAGAGGGGGTTTGATCATCTTCAAGAAAAGAACTTCTAATGACATGTGGATATTGTAGTTATAGAAGTAACAACATCAGAACATGTCCTTTGGTAAAATATTATTACTTTTGAATGGCTTATTAACTGAAATATTCTTAATTTCATTGCTTGTTTGATTCAATGAAATATTTATGGTTGTTTTTGCAGGTGAATGGGAAGATGAAGAATATGGGTGAAGGATCTTCCCAAAAAGTGCAAGATGTAACCTTAACAACAATACAAGAGAGTCAAACTTCTAATAAGAACAACAATTTGCTCAACATTCACCCATTGTTGATGATGAATGGGAAGGTGAAGAGGAAGATGAAGATGAAGATGAAGATGGCCAACCAATTTTGAGGTCGAAGGTGGTATCTGAAGCAAAGATTAGGCTTCAACAAAAAAAATTACAACAACGGTCAACTAGTACTAGAAAAATTAGCTTCGATGAATTTAGTGTCTTTTGAGCCTACCAATCTGCCTTATTCACCAAAGAAATTTACATGGAAAGGCAAGGCAGCAAAGACCTCAACCAGCTGGTTGCAGAGAAGGAAAAAAGAGATAGTAAAGTGAAGACTAAGAAGGCAAGCATTAGAGAAGAAATGACCTACATTTAGGAAAAGTACATGTTTTTGTGGTGACTAATTCAAGAATTTGCTCATTTATTGAATGATTTTGTATTGATTCACCCTTAATTTTTTTTGTTGTGCTCAACATAGGGTGAAGAACATTGTGAATTTGTGGATGCAACATGTCTTGCATATTTCAGGTGTTTCTTATTTTTTTTATGAACAGAATATTTAGAAATGTATTGCAGTGGCTAGGTATTGTTAATGTGCAGTATTTACTACCCCTCATAACTTATAACGTAGTTTATTGGTTCATCCATGTGTAACTTTAATAAGTTTAACTAAAACACTTCTATTAACTTACCCAAATATTTCAAAAATGCTTAAAAGTTATTTTAGCTTAAAAACACTTAAAATAAGTCAATCTTATTGTGTCATTGATACAACTAAGAATTTGTCAATTTGTTGGTTAATTTGAAAAGATGAGTAGTTGATTGTAGAAACATGTCTGCCAGATCAAGAATACTTCTAAAGCACCACCACAGATACACAATGCTGCCACAAAATGACTTTACACTTTCGAAAAAATAAAATTCAAATTTCAAAGCTATTCTTATAGTTGTTAAACATTACAAATTCACCCAAACTAAGAGCATTAAAGAATAGCAAGTCAACGAAAAAAGAATAAAAAAAGCTTTAAAGCTAACATCTAAACTTGATTAAAACAATAGCTAAATTCTACGAAAAAAACTATACAAAAACTATAAAGAAAAAACAACAACAAGAGCTCAACAAAAGTGCACCATAATGAGATAAAAAAAACTGAACCAAAGTTGGTCCAAAAATAAAAAAAAATTGATCCAAATTCACTTCATTAACAACGAAAATACATTACAATGAAGCTTGCAAATTAAACTAAGTCCTAAAACGTAAGAATAATAACCAAACTAAACACAATTTCACTACTATACCAACAATAATAGGAATTACAATTAAGAACATTACACTAACTAGACACCACCATCAACAAATTTTCATGTCACAAACTTATCTAGAGAAAAGTAACAAAAACAACAACTTCAAGACATCATCTTCAAAGCTACAAAAAAAAAACTCATCATGACCATAGCGCAATTTGCTTCCATTGCTTCTCTTTGAACTCCAAATTTAAAACTTTCTCCTCCAAGGTTGATACATAATTCAGATGTGTCGATTTAGCCATATCATTCACCGTCTTCCTTAACATGTTGCATTCTTGACGAATGACATCCAACGATTTTTTTATTGTGAATAAACATTACCACATAAGATGAAAATAATTTTTTACCTTGTCATTCTAAATAACAACAACCATTCGTCTCATAGCGACAATAAACCTACGACCATCATTTTTGTCTCATAGCGACAACAAAGTAGACCATCATTTGTAGGTGTCGCAGCAGTAAAAATGTTGGCAACCATTCTGCAATGACATATGCAGGACTCTCCTATGTCAGGATAAGAAACATAAGAAGATTCAGATATTTTAATGGAGAAAAGACTTCAAAAATCAATGCTCCAACTTGAATCTTTCAACTTCAATGAAATATTGCACTGAAAATCTGAGTACTTGAGGTGAAATTGATCTTGAAATCGCTTAATAAGAAAAGGGGAAGAAGAGAAATAGGTTATTAGGTTTCAGGGGGAGAAGAGATCGATTCAATCTTTTTTATTTCTGATGGATGTTTTAATTGGGTTTGGGTTAAGGGATGTGAATATGGGTCGGATGGGTAGGAGAAAGTTTGGTGGGTTGGAATTTAAATTTGGACGGGTAGGGGAAAGTTTGGTGGGTTGGAATTTAAATTTATCCAATAAATAGATGTCACGTAATAATTAATAATAATAATAATTAAAAAACATAAGGCTGTTAGTTTAAGGAAAAATTACTTGGGGAAATACTTTTTAATAAATAATTACTGATTTTAGCGATACTTTTTATTTATTACCATTTATAGCAATACTATGATAAATTTGCACTATGTATTAAAAGTGAATTACACCTACATTATAGATGTATTATAAGATGTTTTAAAATATATTATGCTTGTTTAATAAGAATATTGACACAATGAATTGTAAGTGTATTAAAATATGTGATACCTGTATTATTCATCAATAAAACTTGTATTATATGTGTTTTATAAATTGTTCTCTATAATATGTATTAAAACTAGAGATAAGTGTTAAAAACACACCTAAACTATCCCTTTTCTTTTTAGTTTCATACCTGAACTATTGGAAGTGTGATTTTCATACCTAAACTATTACTTATTTGTTTGAGAAACACACATCTCTCTTTATTACACTATCTTCGTGGTGTGTGTACTACACTCCCTCTTTTCTTTAAAAATATTTGCCACATCACATTCTACCTGGACAAAATATTCCACCTTGACAAAAATTAAATAATTTATTAATATTAATTAAAATTAAAGATTAAAGAATTATTATCCCAAAAAAAATAATATTTTATAAAATAAAATACAAAATATTTTTCTTACCCCCCTCCACCCCCACCCCCTTGAATTTTTATTTTTTTAAATTTCTTTTATAAAGGTTTTAATTTTTTTTACTTCATCTCCCCTACCCCCTTTTAAAAATAATTCTATCCCACCCAACCTAACCCTCCGCTTCCAATTTTTTTCTCGTTTTGTGTTAGATATATACATATGTTTTAAGAATTTTTTTTTTACTTTTCGCATGATTTTTTTAAAAATAAAATTTTAATTTATGTTATATTTAGTACACAAGTAGAAAAAAAGATTTTTTGTAAAAATATATGTACATATTTTACACAAAACGAGAAAAATGTAAATAAATTAATTAATTAAGAGCCAAGGGTTAAATAAGGCGGGTAGATTTTTTTTAAAAACAAAATAATATAAAAAAAAAAGGGAATAAGTGGGTGGTTTTTTTTTTTGGAGGGGGGGTGGGGGTGGGGAGGGGGTGAAGTATAAAATTTTTAAAAGAAATTTTAAAAAATAAAAGGGCGGGGAATTGTCGGAGGGGGGGGGGGAGGATGTGGTGGAGTGAGGTAAGAAAATAATTTAAGTTTAAATTTTTAATTAATACTAATAGTTTACTATCTAACTTTTGCCAAGATGAAATATTTTATCCATGTGAAATGCCATGTGGCAAGATTTTTTCAAATAAAAGAGAGAGTGTATTACACACACCACTGAGGTGTGTTTTTCAAACTAAAAAGTGATATTTTAGGTATGAAACTCACACTCTCAATAATTTAGGTATGAAACTCAAAAAAATGTGATAGTTTAGGTGTGTTTTTGATGCTTATCTCTTAAAACTATATTATAAATGTATTATAAGTGTCAAAGTGAAAAAAAATTGTTATTGCTATAAATGGTAAATATTTTCTTAGTATAGCATATTTATGTAAATTTCCCGTAGTTTAAAGGGTAATAGTAAATAAAAAAGGTTGACTGAAGGGTATTTTTATCCCAATAATTGAATGAGAAAATATTTAAATCTTTTCGAATAATATAAGTATATTTTTGGCGCTTAAAAAATAAATGCTTTTTATATAAATAAGTTTTAAAACTTGACCTATCACGTAAAAATGTTGTGTGTTTCTCTCTTGATTAGTTGAGGCTACCAGTAGGTCAAGTTGTGTAAAATGGTTTAATATAAAGCCTCAAGGAAAGCTCAGAGAGGTGAGAAATCCTTCCATAAACCCTAAACAGTAGCTGAGCCACTCTTTGTTCTAAAACCCTAAACTTGGGAGAGCATTGTTCAGAAAATGGATTGTCGAAGCAACTATGAAAATCAGAACTCGGGAAGCACATCATCAAAGATGAAATTTGAGTACGAGGATGAAAGCTCCAACATTGAGGTGGAGGAAGATACCTCCATGTGTGACCTTACTGACGACTCTATTGTGGGCAGTGACAAGACTAGCGCTGACTATTACTTCGACTCATATTCTCACTTTGGTAACAACATTCTCTTCTCTGATTTCTTCTCCTTTATTATAATGTGTAAAGGTGGCTTCTTGATACAGTTATATATGCGTTTGTTGGGTTATTCGTGGAATGTAGCTTGGTTGAGTAATTTTCTCATTGGAAGAGTCAATTTAGTGCTTAACTTGGAGACTGAATTGTATAAACCTCCTGAGCACCTGAACCTTCTCTATTGTGCAGTAAAAGTATATAGTTGTGCTTAGACAAGCAAAATACTCCCGAGCATATAAATATGTCCTGCTAATAGAATTTTTAAAACTACTAATAATTGGTTAGAAGCTGCGGCACGGAATTGAGTTTCTTGGCCTCCCTGCCAATATTGATGACAGTGCTTTGATAACAACTGGACCTATGCACCTAGGTTCAATGCCTTGCTTGGTGTACTCCTCTTGCTGCTATGCTCATGCCCTTTGGCAGGCTATTCTCCAAACTCCTCTGCCTGTGGCAATGTCACATGTACCTCTGTCCTCGGAAAAAAGCTACAAGGTCCCGCCTCACGCAATTTAAAAGAAAAAAGACCAAAATAAATAGAGACAATATATATAAGCAAAAGTTCATATTAAAAACTAAAAAGAGGTTCCCCTTTAGTTGTCTTGTCAATGGTCAGTTGTAGCAACTTCTTGACCATTGAGTTCATAACCATGATGCCTTTTAATTGGTAATCACTTATAGAAGCTAATTTCTCCTTCCTTCTATTGATGCTTTTGCAGGTATACATGAAGTAAGTACTCATATATCATCTTAGGGTGTGGTGGCCTGCTGTTGACGCTACCTCAGGTTTTGCTTTAATTATCTTCATTCATGGTTCTAATAGTAATTCTTACTCTGTAACAGGAGATGTTAAAGGATGTGGTGAGAACTAAGACTTACCAAAATGTTATTTACAAAAACTCCTTCTTAATCAAGGATAAAGTGGTCCTTGATGTGGGTGCTGGGACGGGAATCCTGTCACTCTTTTGTGCAAAAGTTGGCGCCAAACATGTTTACGCGGTATGGAGTCCATCTCTTGTTCTTGGGCCATGTTATCACTTCTACATCACGTATATTCTTGATTGTAATGTGGTGGCTGTCTTGGTCACCACACACTACGTATTCAAATGCTATCTACTATGCTCTTCATTGTTGAGATGTTGTGGCGTGGCTTTGTAAATTAATGTTGAACAAAGTTGTAAGCCTGAAGAAGCTAATGCTAAACTATCTAAATGCAATCGGACTTATCTTTGCCATTTTGATATTTTCAGATTGAGTGCTCCAGCATGGCTGATATGGCCCAAGAAATTGTAAAACTCAATGGGTTCTCAGACGGTGAGCTGATTTTATCACCAAGTCATGAACCTTGTGACACATTCTCCGTGTGCTTTTGTACTATCTAGTTTACTGAATCTGTTTGCTTTCTCAGTTATAACTGTTATCAAGGGAAAGGTAGAAGAGATTGACCTTCCAGTTCCAAAAGTGGATATAATTATTTCTGAGTGGATGGGATACTTTCTTCTTTATGAGAACATGTTAGATACAGTCTTGTATGCTCGTGACAAATGGCTGGTAAGCTGCTTTCAGTCGTGAACTTCAAAAAGTTGCTTCTACTCATGACTGTTTAGTACTTGTTGCCTTTGCTCAACATTCTGTTCTTGAAATTTAGGGTCTTCTGATATGATTTTATGTTTTATGTAATTACTTTTTACATGTATTTATTATTTTAACAATAATAGAATTTCCCCATGGAATTTGTAATCCTTTCTCTGCTTATTACAGTAAATGCTACGAGCTAATTACAACTAGAGGTATTAATAAGATGCCTATCTTCAAATTCATCTCCTTGGCTTTTGGCTGGCATCACTTACATAAGTAGCTCTTTCTTGAGTTATTATGTCTATATATAATATAGTAAAAAAAATTACTTCTATTTAATAGAATATTTAGTGCAAATAAAAAGCTTTTGACATACTGTATGGGAACCTGGACACATGCAGCTCAGGATGCCTTTTTAAGGAGGAATGGAAATGATGGAAAAGTAAAAGGTATGAGCAGGAAGAAGTATTGATAGCGATGAAATATAAGTGGGGAATAATGAAGAGGGTCCTTGTCCTTTTCCAAGCCATGACACTGTGACATGCGCAACCTCTTCTATATTAATTAGACCAAGCTTATTGATTGAGCTTGGCAACGGGTTCAAAGAAAAAGGCGTGGGTTGCATTCTACCATTGAGTGCTAATCTAGACTTTGCCCGACATGGCATCCCCACCAGTCAAACATATTTCAGCTATCATCCCACTTCCTGCATTGATCAAATCTTCATGCTGATCCTTCTCCCTTCCACCCAGTACCAAGTTGAACCCCCTCAGCCACCAAAAATGGAATTATTTTTAAGGTACACAATGTATTCACAAAAAAATGTTTGTCTTCTTGGTTGTGCTGAGTTCAAGGTGTTTGTATGTAGAAAAGATTGTTAGAGTGCTTGTATGGCAATTTATTTCCTCCATTGATGTTCGAGAATTGAAAATAAAGTTGTAGTGTAAGTGGACTAATTGTTTTACCCACATAATGATTGAAAAACTGGGATTTTTGGCTTCTTAAGGTTATGAAAATGGGTACCTGTAATGCAAAATTTGAAAATTTGCTTCTTCTCAAGACAATGAGAATTTAGTAGCCCCTTGTTTTTGGCTGGGTTGTATTTTTCTAAAGACTTGGGGTCACTGGAAATTAGTGACTGGATAATGTGCTTAATCCTCTTCGAATGAACTTTTTCTCATTATTGCTTTAAGTAGATTTCCCAAGGTTGGCTGATTTAATTTCCAAACCAACTTTCTGGCGTTCTCCTATTTGCTTCAATTTTCTTGGGTGACTTTTTGGTTGGCGAGCTCAACTTAAAAAGGCCTATTTTTAATTATATACCCTTTCTCCCGGCTGTACAGGTAAAGGATGGTCTTGTGCTGCCAGATAAAGCTTCTTTGTATTTAACAGCAATTGAAGATGCTGACTACAAGGATGAGAAAATCGAATGTGAGACTGATCTTTTTCACATCTTCTACTTGATGTATATTGACTTCTGCATTTAGTATGCACTTCCCATGAGTCCTTTTTGGTTGCGCCAGTCCTCTTCATTATTGGGCTAAATTGTCACCCTGATTCCAATCTTTTTTACATGCTATTGCAGTTTGGAATAGTGTGTATGGTTTTGATATGAGCTGCTTACGGAAGCAAACTATAATGGAACCGCTTGTTGATAATGTAGATCAGAAGCAGATTGTTACAAATTGCCAATTACTCAAGGTAATTGGATCAAAAGTATCATTTCTCTCTCTTTCCCTCTGATAAGTTTCTGTATAAACGGACCTTTAGGAAACCCTTTTCCGGTGGACTTAATCTGCCGGAATCCTTCCTTCACTCTTTCCTCCTCTTTCTTTGCCAGCTCCTTTTTCATCTGCCCTTCTTCCATGGATAACAGGATTTATTTCAGATTAGGGGGGAAATCATATGATCTGACTGAAACTAGATCATCTTCAGATATTTGGTACGAATGGGTGGAGAGTGCAAAGTTTCATATGAGAAGAATGAAGATCAGTAGGGGTACGCTAATGTGGCTTTGTAACAGATTTAGGGAAGCCTCGGTCATTAAAGGGAAGTCTTTTAAGACTTGGAAATGCAAAGATATTTCCATCAGCATTTATTGCAGCTTGAAGTTCAATAAATTTGGTAGGTTTATCTCTGTTATTTCAGTTAATGGCAATGATAGGTCTGTGATCATTTTACCAGAAAACTCCTTTAATGAGGGGTGGGGAGAGTTGGCTCTAAAGATACACAATTTTATTTCTCAAAAATCCAGTCTACAAGAGGCGAACACAGAGAAAGGATGTCTCAGTTCATTGGGACTCAGGAGATATGATAGCTACAAAGAAATATTACAGAGAAAGAAATGGTGCAATGGAGACCAAAGTCAGTCATCAGCGTCGTTCCCGGGAAGCGATAGGGGTCCTTTGAGTAGAAGTTTGGTTGGCAGATTTCCCGATTGTGACGAAATACCCACTAGAGCAGAAGTTAGAAGCTGGGCTCAACAGACCTGGAGGGGTATTCACAATCTGCAGATCTATGACATGAATGGAACCCAATTTCTTTTCGAGTTCCAGTCAAGACGAGATGCGGAGCACATTCTTCTGGGTGACTGGAGAAGGAGAAATCACCCTCTGCTCTTAGAATGGTGGAAGCCAACGACCGGAGCCTTCCATGCTGATGCCATCTTTGATTGGTTCTGGGTTCGAATTTTGGGACTCCCCCTACAACTATGGAACAATGAGGTGATGAAGCAAATCGGAGACCTATGTGGAGGGTGGCTTGAGACGGAGGAAGAAACGCAACTGAAGAGCCATTTGAGATGGGCCCGATTTTGAGTTATAGGGCCAAGAGAGAAAATCCCTTCCAGCATTGAGATCAGTGATGGCGACCTTATTTTTACTCTTTCGGTTTGGATTGAAGCTCCGGCTAGATATCAGAAGAAGGAAGAAGATGGGCCCAGGGATCAAGAAGTCAGTAAGATGAAAGAAAAAGGGAAAGCTATTGCAAGCCCTAGTCTGCACCTGATTGAGACAGACGAGAGATTTAGGGATAAAATTTCAAATTTTTATACAGGGGATATAGAGAAGACAGTTGTTCCTAGTACTTTATTGCTCAGAAGTCACATGGATACTGCAAGGCACGTGGTTTCATATGAGGAGGTGGACCCAGGAGAAGCTGAGATTTTAAAAGGGTTTTGGGTTTGTGGGAAATGTTTTGGGCCTCCTATTGTCCAAACTTCTAAAAGCCCAAAGTGTGACTTCATTAAAGGAATAAGCCGAGATCCCTTTCTTATTTCTTCTCAAGAAGATCATATCTTTGTTTTGACTTCTCCAAACTCATAAACAGAAACAGAGCTGGAGAACATGATGAGAATGGAGTCAAATTTGTCAATGGCGAGAAAAAAGGGTAGCAAAGAACTGATAAATACTGACATGCAACACACTGAGGTAAGAGATAAAGTTTGCTCAAATTCATCTAAGGAGAAGGATTATGGTTCGAATAAAAAGGATGAAGAAGATCAAGGGGAGAAGTCCAAGGGACACATGATAATTTTTGAAGAGCCTATGCCCTTACAGATGGAAGAACCTCTCTCAGAAAAGGAAATCGAAGATAGAGCCACAATATGGGTGCAGTCTAACGTTCTTGAATTCAGCAGGAGGTTTGGAGCAGCTTTCGAGGGATGTGATAAAATAGCATTTGAATTACTCATGAATATAGATCAAAAGAGAGGCTACGTAGATAAAAAAGAAGAGGCTACCAAGAGGGACAACAACCAGCATAGCGTCCCCAAGGAACTAAGAAACTTAGAATTTCACATGATCTTTAAAGACGGGGAACCTAGAGGCAGAGGGAGAACAACACCTCTTAGACTCAAATGAAGATCAATATTATTTCTTGGAATGTAAGGGGGCTGAAGGGGGGGGGGGAGTAAAAGGAGTCTCATTAGGAGTTTAACTAAACAATGGGGGGCTGACATCTATGTCTTTGTAGAGACAAAGCTGAGGGGAGTTGACAATGCTTTATTCAAAGAGGTGTGGTATAATAAGTGGATGGGCGAGTTCCACTTAGATGCAGTGGGTAAAAATGGAGGGATTGTAGTGATGTGGGACAAAAGGTATTGGAAGGGGGAGCTAATAGGGCCTGCAGGTCAGATGCTTACATGTAAACTAGAAGGCATAGCTCATAATCTTACTTGGTTTTTAAGTGCAGTTTATGCTGACTGCAACCCAATAATAAGAAGGGAACTGTGGGGGGAGCTGACATCAATTAGAAACTCCTTTGATGGACCATGGGTGGTGTGTGGCGACTTCAATGTTACAAGATATCCAAACGAAAGAACTGGCAACCAAAACCCGTCTGGAGAAATGACAGAGTTCACTGACTGGATTAACGAGATGGAGTTATTTGATCCTCCTTTATTTGGAGGATCTTATACTTGGAGAAGGGGTGAGAACCACACAACAGCCTCTAGAATTGACAGATTCCTCTACTCTAATCATTGGGAAGAATTGTTTCCACAAATTAGACAAAGTATGCTCCCGAGAGTAGGCTCTGATCATAGCCCAATAGCTCTAAATTGTGGAAAGATAAATTTCAAAAAGACTTATTTTAAGTTTGAGCAATGGTGGATGAGGGTGGAAGGGTTCAGTGAACAAGTAAAAGAATGGTGGGCATCCTTCACGGTAAATGGAACAGCTTCCTATAGGCTGGCAACAAAACTAAAGCTACTCAAAGGGAGATTAAAGGAATGGGAGTTGGAGAATAGAGGCAACTGAAAACATAGAAAGGAGGATGTGCTGAACCAGATTGCTAACCTTGAAACAATCGAGGAGCAGAGAACACTTAATGAGGAGGAGAGTTTACACAAAGTTCAGTTACTCAATGAGTTTGCAGAAATTTCCAAGAATGAGGAAATAGCGTGGAGACAAAGGTCTAGGGTACAGTGGCTCAAGCAAGGGGATAAAAATACCAAATACTTTCACAGAATGGCTACATCACACAGAAGATTCAATACAATCGAGAAGCTAGAAGTGGAAGGTGTGACTGTTTCCGAACCAGAGGTGATCAAGCAACAAGTTGTAAGTTTTTATCAAAAACTTTACAAGGAATCAAAACAATGGAGGCCACATTTTAATCTCCAAGGGAATGAAAGCATCAGTGTGGAGGAAAAAGAGTGGCTACAAAGACAATTTGAGGAAGATGAAGTCCTTGAGTCACTCAAGTTGTGTGCCAGTGACAAGGCCCCAGGTCCGGATGGCTTCCCGATGAGTTTTTATCAAAACTTTTGGGAAATGCTCAAGGAAGACATCCTGAGCACCTTGAGGCAATTCCATGACCACCAAGTGTTTGAGAAGAGCCTAAATGCAACCTATGTGGCATTGATCAACAATAAGGTGGGAGCTGTGGAACTGAGAGATTTCAGACCTATAAGCTTGATAGGTGGAATGTACAAGATCATTGCCAAGATACTAGTAGAAAGGTTAAAGAGAGTGATCAGTAAGCTTGTGAATAAACACCAGATGGCCTTCATAAAAGGTAGACAGATCATTGATGCAGTACTTATAGCAAGTGAGTGTGTGGACACCAGGGTCAAAGGAGATGAGCCAGGAATTATGTGCAAGCTGGACATAGAGAAGGCTTATGATCATGTCAATTGGGGCTTCCTGATCATGATTCTAAAACATATGGGTTTTGGGGAGAAATGGCTGAAGTGGATCGACTTTTGCATAAAAATTGTTAGGTTCGCCCCCAAGGCCTAGCTCGAGTGGCAAAAGGTGGAGGATTTGTGGCTTAGGTCGCAGGTTCAAGCCCCATACCATGCAAAGCGAAGCCCGATATTTAAGTGGAGAAGGGTAGAGGGGTGGGCCCATTATCCACCGAGTTTAGAAGGTTGTGATTGGTCCAAAGGGCGGGACACAGACGGATTTCTCGGTTATCAAAAAAAAAAATTGTTAGGTTCTCCATTTTAGTTAATGGAGAACCTGCTGGCTTTTTCCCATCAGAAAGGGGTCTAAGGCAGGGAGACCCACTCTCTCCTTTCCTTTTCATCCTAGCCATGGAGGGCTATAATAGTATGATGAGAGTAGCTATCCAAAACAATTGACTAAAAGGCTTCAAGGTCAGCAATTCTTCAGGAAGGGAAATGCAGATTTGTCATCATCTTTATGCAGATGATACAATTATTTTCTATGAAGCCAAGGCTGAACAAGTTGCCTTTATAAGAATGACTTTGGTGATTTTTGAAGCAGTCTCTGGTTTATCAGTAAATTAGAGGAAAAGCAGCATCTTTCCAATTAAAGAAGTCCCTCAACTTCAGAGCATGGCAAGGATATTGGAGTGTAAAGTAGAACAACTTCCCACAACTTACTTGGGCATGCCATTGGGGCACCAACATAAGGAGCTAGAAATTTGGGATGGCATAATTGAAAAGACAGAGAAGAAATTGGCCAATTGGAAAGCACAATATATCTCTTTGGGAGGGAGTCACTTTAATAAATTCTGTGTTGGACTCTCTTCCAACTTATGTTATGTCTTTATTCCCTATGCCTGCCAAAGTGGAAGAAAGACTTGACAAACTGAGAAGAGATTTCTTGTGGAAAGGGAATAAAGAAGGGAAGGGTTTGCATTTAGTCAAATGGCAGACTTCACAGTTACATAAACAATCTGGTGGACTTGGAATCAGAAACTTGGGGTTGCAAAATAAATGCCTCTTGTCAAAATGGCTATGGAGGTTCAACACTAAGGAACAAGCACTGTGGAGGGAGGTGATAGTCAACAAGTACGGGTTGAATGGAAATTGGGTCTCCAACTCTGTGAATAGCACTTATGGGGTGTTAACTTGGAGACCAATAAGAAATTTGTGGCCTGATCTAAAGTAGAAACATAGTCTACAAGGTGGGAAATGGGACTAAAGTCCTATTCTGGAAGGAGAATTGGAATGGAAATGAGGCTCTGATGGCCTTATTTCCAGACCTATTTTCCTTGTGTACCAATCCGGAAGAAACAGTGGCTGAGGCATGGTCTACTCATGGATGGAATATTGTGTTTAGAAGGCATTTAAATGACTGGGAGATCGGGAGAGTGGCTGAGCTATTACATGTTCTGAACGGGTTCAATGGGTTATCGGCAGAAAAAGATTCTATCACATGGAAACACTCTACAGATGGAAGCCTTTCTGTTAACAAGCTATATATTAAGGAGGTGATGGAGCATCCAGGTGGTAAGCTGGGCCCCTCGAAGCAGATTTGGAGGAACAAGGTGCCAACCAAGATAAAGTGTTTCTCTTGGTTGGTTGCCAGAAGAGCATGCTCCACACATGAGAAATTGAAAAGGAGGGGTTTCTATATTGCCTCTTGGTGCTCTCTCTGTAATGAGACAGAGGAAACCAACAACCACTTGTTCCTCCATGCAGAGTGACAACACAATTGTGGAACCTTTTTCTGGGACTAACACATACAGAATGGATTATGCCTGAGCATACAGCTGATCTACGTAGCTGCTGGATTAGTAGAGGGGGGAGAAAATCTAAGAAAAAGAGGTGGAGTATAATACCATCATGCATTTGGTGGTCTATTTGGAAAGAAAGAAATAGCAGATGCTATGGAAACAAGGCTAATTCAATAGAGGAAGTCAAATGGAACTGCTTGACAACTTTTTTTTTTTGGTGTAAAGAGGAAGGGATAGAAGAAGCTGCACAAATTTTGGATTTTATAGGCACTTTGTAATCTATTAGCCTTTTTGTTTTTTCTCTAGTTGGGAACCAACTTTTGGAGGTCTCCAGCATGTCCTTAATGCTGAGGAATACAACATTATCTTTCTCAAAAAAAAAAAATTGGATCAAATATGGTTGTCTTCAACTCTATTTCAAAAAAAATGTGTCTTCAAATGTGCTATGTTGAGTAGCCCTAAATTGTGCTGTGGAGTTGTCTTTTTTACTTCACTTACAATGGACTCCTTATTTTTACAGACAATGAATATCTCTAAGATGGCTTCTGGTGATGCTTCCTTCACAGTTCCATTTAAGCTAGTCGCAGAACGTGACGATTACATCCATGCCCTTGTAGCTTACTTTGATGTCTCTTTCACGAAGTGTCACAAATTGACGGGCTTCTCCACAGGTTTTTAATTTTTGTGCTTGCTTTTGTTGAACTTTTGTGCAATTATCTTTTGTTTTTGTTTCATAGTGTTTGTGTTGGGTGGGGAGGGAGGGAGGTTTGCTGGGCAAGGGCAGGATGGGAGGGAATTAAGGTGACACCAATGGACCACCTGGGCAACTACTTGATGCTGTTGTACTTTTTTTTTTTTTGGGTGATGGGCGTGTTGGCTTTATGTAGTACTCCCTCTGGTTCATACAATTGAATTGTTCAAAGTTTACTTTTTTTTCCCCATGTTTACCTTTCATTTAGTGAGGTTCTTAACTACTTTACATGTACTAAAGAGAATAATTTGGGAATAATCGAAAGGGTAATAGTGGAAAGTAGCCTTTGATTTATGTCCTTAAATATTTCAAAAGGGACTACGATCTAATTATTTCATCCGTAGATACATTTATCTAGTTTTATATGAATATTATGGACATGTATATCTCCTCTTGAGACTGGAGATAGAAAACTTATTAACTCACTTTAAGTCCAGTCAACTTCCCCCTGTCTGAATAAAATAAAAAGGAGAGGAAAGGGGGAAATATGGTATAAGCTATTTCTGACCATGAGAGTATATATGCAGGACCAAGGTCTCGTGGCACACACTGGAAGCAAACGGTTCTCTACCTGGAAGATGTGCTTACTGTATGCCAAGGGGAAGCTGTAGTTGGGAGTATGACTGTGGCGTCTAACAAGAAGAATCCTCGAGATCTTGATATAATGCTCAAGTACTCAGTAAATGGTCAGCGTTGTTCTGTTTCAAGAACTCAGTGTTATCGAATGCGATGATGCTTTGTGTTGGAAAGCATACATTTTCCTGCTTGTCCCTCTTTGACGTAAAGCAGAACGGTGTTGCTTGCACATGTTATATTCAGAGCTGATCATTTTCAACCCAGCTCACTATTTCCAAAGGGCAAATGCGGATTTATGCGTATTCTTTCTGCTGATTGTTTGTCCTATCCAGCTGTGGGTTAGTTTCCGTTTTAGATCTTAGAGGGGTGAATGCTGATGCTTCTTATGTATTGAAGCAAGAAACAAATGAGCTTTTGCTTTCTTTGGGTTTTTCTTTTTTCCTTTGTCATTCTCTTTGTATTCTTTTTGTAATATTCGTTGCTAGTTAAAAATGAGTTTGTTCTTGTTGAACCTAATTGCGTGACCCATCCTTGTTTTGTTTCATGCTTGATGCAATGCTTTGAAGAATCATTATCGAATTGATCTAATTTCAGTTAGGTATTTGATATGAACCTAAGAATCGCACATCCCCTGGTCCAAAGTGATAAATGTTACTTCCCGTTCCTTATAACTAGTTATCCTTTCGCCCTACCTTTTAAGTGTTTATTCAATCACTAAATTATCCTCATATTAATGATGCTTTGGAATCTATCATGAAATTTTATTTCAAATTTGGAAAAAAAATTTGTAACTTGTTTTTTAAGTCACTTTTCAATTTTGAAGTTGTATTGTACATTCAAGCACGGAGATTATTCCAAATACTTTTTTGCAAAAATATAATCAAACACAATCCCAACTCCATAAATTCCAAATAAACTAAAAAAATATGTAGAATCCATTGCCAAACGTACTCTAATAAGTTTGAAAAATGCTTACAAGTAAAATTCGAAAAAATAATTAATTTTCTTTTGATTTGCTAAAGTTTTACGTAGGAGTAAAAAGAAAAATAAAGTAGTTTAGATATACTTTGACAAGAAAAAGGGAACGGAGGAGCATGACTTATGAGCGGACAAAACTGACATATTTGGTACAAATAAACAGGACTGTCCCATTGAAAACTCATGTTTGTGCAATAAAGTACTATAACTTCTCTACATTTTTTACTACTATATGAAACTCTAACATAGAAATTCGAAAGTATCAGACCGAAAGTAAACGATAGACTGAAGATGGTGGCAGAGAAGCAAAAATCTCGTGGGTAGAGCCATAAGATGAAAATTACAGATTTCCAGTCTCTCATCAGACTACATTTTAATGGGAGAAAAGAAAAGGAGGAAAAAGGGACTTCGCACATCATTATAACTCTCCCTTTTTTTAAATGAATGTCATTATAGCTCTCCCTCACCGGTTTTGGAACTCTTCTTCCATTGTGCTTTCTTCGTTCCCCACCACTTTCTCATCCTGTGAGATACTCTGTTAGCGTGATTCTTCAGAGTCTCACTTGTATCCTGAATTCCTTTTGTGATCCGTTGCTTCCAATCATTCTTCTTACTTTCTTTTTCTTTAATAACCTTTCCCTGCAGAGAATTTCCATAATTGTTGAGCACTTTTGATTGATTTAAAAAAAAGTCTAGCAAAAGAGACTACTCGTTTGTACCAGCTTTGACGGGAAGCCTCCTTCGTCATCATCGTCGTCATCATCAGCATCTTCATTACCAAACTTTTGGTTCATCAAATCTTCCCTGGAGTACATTTGCATACCTGGGGCTCCAGGCATATCCTGAAGCAAAATGTTGTAATTTTCAAATTTTCAATCACAGGCATAGTATAGAAAGAAATCATGCAGTTGACACTCGTGATAACAAGAATTACCTGCATGGATCGCATTAGCTTTTCCATTTCAGCCTCTTTTGAGGACTTAGCAACAAAAGGTTCTCCTGGGACTCTATTCTGAAGCAAAAGAAGAAAAAATCACCAAACTATGAATGGGAAAGCTAATCTTATTTGCTTATTTAACTGCTAAATCAACATGTAGCACCTAGATAGTAAAGGATTTATCACAGAACATGCTATACTATGCTTAGAGGAATAAACAGCCTCCAGTCAAATAATTTTTTTTTTTTTGACAAGGGAAACCCGCAGCCGCTACCCTTTGGGTGCGCACAGGGTAAAACCCTCGCTTCTATGCAATAGCTCGCAAGCCACATAGGAGAGGTAACCCGCACTAGGCAAGCCTGGTGCGACGAGCTCGATCCAGAAGGCAAACCCCTTGCTTTCGCTGGCAAGGGATTTCGAACTTGAGACCTCCAACATGGAAGTCCCAAGCCCAAACCACTGGGCCACCCCAAAGGTTTGCCTCCAGTCAAATAATTATGAATCAGTGAGACACATTCTTCATGGGGAGAAATCTGTCATTAAGGGTTCCAAGGCACAAAAGCAGATTTCAGATGGCTTCCTGTTTCCAAGTGATAGGATCTGTAACATAACTTCTCATAATAATTAATGTATGCCTCTAGCCCAGCACTTCCAAAGGTTTTCGCCCATTAAATTAGCAACTTGCCATATCGCCCCGACAATGTCATATGTCAATATGGGCTGGCTAGCCCATGTGGGCACTTTGACGGGCCTTAAATATGGCTAGCCTAGTCCAGCTTCACGTGGCCGGCCCACCTTTGCAAAAAATATATTTTTCATAGTTTTTAAATCTAAATTTTAACCTGAAAATGGGAACATAAATATTTACAATACAATATTACGTAGTGTTGCTAACCAAGTCTCGAAACTAGAATCAAATTGTCTTAATAGTACTTATTAAGTACTAGTTATTCAATGCTTTCAATTTTTAGTAATGGCCATTATGTAGGGGATTGTTGTTCATATCAAAGAACTACTCGATCCTTAACGATCGAAAAAACTGAGAATTGTGATTGGTGAAACAGCTTGCACTCTTCTCCCTTTGAGACCTTTCATTAAACTGCCTCCTTATATCTGGTAATTCATCTCTTTCAGGTTGCACTACAAGGGATTTGTCCCTGCGATTTCCTCCAGAAGTTGCCAATTCTTCCCTTAATAAGCTGTACTCATGCAGGATGGACACCCCATTGCCTTTATTAGTAAGTCTCTTTTTTCTAGACATGCAGACTTATGCCCTTATCTATCTATGATAGGGAAGGCTGTTTGTAGGCAAGGTTCAACAGTTAAGGAAGGAAATCATGGCTCTATAGCACTCTTCCCCTCAAGGTGGCCATTCTGGGGTGAAAGTTACTTTGGAAAGGTTACTCACACTGTTCTATTGGAAAGGTTTCTCACACTGATGTGACGGAGATTGTTCAGAAGTGTGATCCTTGTGAGAAGAACAAGTCTGATGGCTCATCGCTCAAGCCTCAATGGACCGGACTAAAAGGCCTCATTTTTAGATGGGTTCCAATATTAAATCACGGGTTGGGCTGGGCTAGCCCCATATTGACGACTCGAACTATGACCCTGCTCATTTTCATTATTTAGTTAGTTAATATTCGATCAATATATTCTTGACATGTAATATCACTGGGAACCAATTTCGTTCCCTCCCCCACAAAAAAAAAGGAAAAAAAGGTATATCCAACAAACAAATATTATGAAACAGTGTGTGCGCAAGCACAGCTAGCTCTTCCTACAGTTGAATTACTGGTATAAACCAAGTATATGTCTATAAGGAGATGCAGTTTAGCAGTCGAATTTTACAACAAAAGATGAAAACATTTTTGGATGTGGTCTGTCTTTCATGTCTAAAGAACAAGTACTATTTTTAATGATAAAGCTAAAGAACAAGGACTATGCTATATTGTTTACAAAACCAGATAACTGTGGGGCCACAAGGCACGAAGAAGGAGAAGAAAAGCATAGAAATTCGGATATTGGATGAATTTACCGGTTAAACCTCAATGCCATAAAGCTTGACATTACCTTAGGAACTGGAGGTGGTGCCTTGCTACAAACTTTGGTCAAATCCTTGCAAAGGAAACTTTTCAAGGAATCAAGATCTGGTTTGGTTTTATATAAATATTCTGCCACATCTGTATCAGAATAGTCCATTACCTGCAAAATATGAAGAAAGATAATTGCTGCAAGAAATAGTTTGTTCGTCTTACTCAAGACAGCAACATATAGAACCTGTTTACAAGACAAGTTATACTGAAGCAAGAATAAATTTTTTTCAAGAGCAACAAGCAAAGTGCTGTCAATCTTTTAATGTAGGAAGCCAATAAGTATCATTATAAACGTGATCAACTCATAATTGCACAATGAGAGGAAATTGAGAAGGAGATGAGCTTTTTATTTGGAAAAAAAGTTAAAAAACACTTCTGTAGCTCAATGTAAGCATGCATCATGCCATTATGAACTTACAACCCCTTTAAGCAATAATGAAAACAGTACTGGTTTACATCACTGCTAACACCAAATGCACATAATAAGTAGGGCAACTTACATTTTGGCAAGCACGCTCTATTGTTTTGCATTCTGAATTACATTGTCCTTCAGAGTCTTGTTCAACCAGCTGAACATTTGCAATGTCAAATACGAATCCTCTCAGAAATATATAAAATGATGGACTTGATGCCTATGATCAAAACTTCAATAATTCTTTCAAATTAAAAATTAAAAGCTACACTGTGTAAGTAATAGCATAGAAAATACAGTGTTTAGCGACAGAGTTGTCAATTGCCGACAATGAATAAAACATAGATGTGTTTATCTTGCCAGCAGCTCAATTAGTAGAAGCTACACTGATCGTGTCTACCAACAATGGTGGACCTTCATTGTAGCTACTGGGTGCTCAAGCACCAATATTGTTTTACCAAAACATTATATTTTTATATCAGAAACTACTAATAAGATATAAAAATAGTGGCCGAGCACCCAATCACAAAGTAGCACTTTGAGATTTAACACAGTTAAGCACCAATGACTCAAAATCTTGGGCCCGCCACCGTAAACGAACCAACCCAATTCACCAAAAAGAAGTTACAAGGATAGACTAAGACATTATATTAGCAAAGAAAAGAGATACTTGCAGAATTCTTACCTCTAACCTATCACCTTGTTCAACTATGTCAATTTTAAGAATCCAATCAGCTTCCTGCTTCTTTAAATTGCATACATTCTCTGAAATCTCTATTATCTGATACTCTGAGATCTGACATCATCAAACCATATCCATTGCATCAGACAAACAGAAGAATCAAGCGAAGTAAAAACAAACTCCAAGTATTGTACTCGAGACTATAGTGTAAAATTATTTATTATAGTGGATTACTTTGCCCCTCTCGCCCGTGATTCTTTTACTTATTTAGAAGGATTTCTGACTTAAAAATCTTAGTGTCATTATTGCTCTTTTGTTGATTGTTCCGCATTTATTAGTCAAAACATTATTTCTATGAACTACTTTTTTTTCCCAACATATACGATCCAATAACCAACAATTAGGAAACCTACACATCCAATCAGTATTCTGAATTCTGATCAATTGAACTTTCCGGAACACGAAACTATACATAAGTTGAGCTGACAAAAAAGGAAGCCCAGATGAGAAAGTTACCTTCTTTAGAGAGATCTCAGCTTGTTTGTTCTGAACATGATGGTATAACTGATACGCCAGCTTTTCACACACCTGACATCTTATATACGGAATGTCTTCTTTTCTAGCCACTCCTACTGCTTTCTTTGCGCATTGAACAACAATCGGAAACCATATTGTTATCACTATCAAAGATAACAACAACAACAATGCAACCTTATCAAATTTCCCCATTACTTGAGTCAACAAAGATTTCTCAAATATCCTTCCATTCAAATACCTCAACTGAAGACAGTTGTGTTTAAGATTTAAGCAGAAACCTCGTAATACGACGTCGTTGTCCTACGTGTCTACCTGATTCCTATTGGCTGTAGCTATCCACCGTGTCCCTGGGCCCCACTATTTCAGCCAATAGGACAGAAACATACACGTGTTATTATGCGCTTCCGTTTGCTGGTCCACAATAAGGAGCTACACTGCCGATGCATAGGAAAATCTCCCATTCTCCTAAAACCCTTTGTGTTCTTCACTAAATTAGGGTTTTAGCTTTTCATTTTGTCAATTTTTGTTTTCCCCAAAGTTATGGTTTCCATTAATGTCGTTAACCCAAACCATGAAATTGTACTAAAAAATCTAATTCAAGCTGTATTGGACTCGCCAGACTCTAAGAAGTTGTCATCTTTGAATGAATTACTACAATGTAGCGTCGACATGCCTTTTGAAGCTATCTGGGTTTACTCAGCTTTACGTTATCGAGGCTTTATCTCGACAGAAAATGACCGTTTCAAAAGGCTTGCAGCCATAAAGGATTTGTTTCAGCTTATAGCTTCTTGTTCTGTTTCATGTGATCCCTTTAAAAGTATTGCATTAATTGCACCTGTTATATATAATTTGTTTAGGTTGGTTATGGGTTTGAAAGGTTTTGAGCAGAAAGCAAAGAAAGAGAAGAAGCTTGTGAGAGAGGTAAATGGATTGGTTGATTCAGTTCTTGGGTATGTTAATGTATGCTGTGAGGGTGTAGAGGATAGATGCGATGTTTCAGAGGGCTTCGTTAGGCCAGTGAGGGAGTTAGTGACTGTTTGGACGTGGGATAATACGGTGGAAGATACTGGGGATAATGGATGCATGAGAGCTTTTTTTCCACTTCTGACTGATGAAATTGTTGAAAAGGTTAATGCTGAAGCGTGTGAGCTGAGTGCATTGGCTGGTTGTGTGACTGCGGAGGCATTTTTGTTGAAGTTATGCTTGAGGTTTCTGGACGATGGTTCCCGAAAAGAATTACAGGACGAATTGAGGGCATGGATCATTGCTTCCATCACTGGGCTTCAGAATCCGTACTTCTTTGGTTAGTCTCTATGATTGAAATTGCTTTTCTATTGAAGTTTGCACAATAAAGTGTTTGACTTTTCAATCTCATATGGAACTCTCTGTATAATTTTATTTTTCTTCTCACTGTTGTTCAAACGTGGAAATTTTTGGTAAAGGGCCCAGTGACTGCCTGCCAAAGTGACAAATTATACCCAATCTTCTCAAAAGCCAGCAAAGGTGATGCTAGTGAGTTAAATAACAGGAAAATTTACCTCTCTGGACAGTTCAAAGCACAAAATCTCCATGAAGTGACTGTGCACCTAACCTCTGAGAAATTAGGAACGTGTTATATAATTTCTATTAACACAGATACTCCTTTGTATGAACACTCTTTTCTATGTGTTACTGTTCTGATTAAGTGCTGTCATCCTTGGATCTGTGAGTTCATTGCTTTAGAGTTGTTTGGGAGTTATATTTCTGATGGCTTTGGTGGTGCCAATTGACGATCATAAAGATGAGTGTAGTGGTCATTTGTAAAATAGAAAAATAATTTTACATTTTGGATCGTTATGCTATCATGCATATGTGATGGGGAAAACACATAAAATACCTTTTCTTGTAAGGATATAATATTAGAATAGCCTGATCATGCATTATGTCCAATATGAACTTTTTGCTTATGTTGCCGTGACTCTTTCTTGGAAAGTTATGAACAATCACCCAGGAACGTTTTCTTCTTCTCTTGTTTTTGTTTGGTGGCTAAGTTGCTGAACTTCTTGATAAGTGGTGTGGGGTTTCTTTGTGAGACCTTTTCTGCACTTCATATTATGTCATTTGGTTTTCTTCTTCTTTTGTTTTGCGTTGGTGTCTAAGTTGCTGAACTTCTTGATGAGTGGTGTGGGATTATCATTGTTCTTTGTGAAACCCTTTCTCCACTTCATCTTATGCCATTTCTAAGCACATTTTCAGCTACATTAGCTTAAAGAATAAGTCATTACATCCTTTTTCGCAAATTCTGTGCCTTTGCTCTTGTGGATCCTCTCTTTCACCTTGATGTGTTGTTGCATCGCTGCAAAAATAGGTCAAATTAATCTAACTTCTCTTTTATGATATTTGATTCACTTTGTTGCATGGCTGCGAAAGAAGAGTATCTAATATCCTTCGTCTTTATGGAAATCTCATATTTCTCTCTTTTTTTATAGTACTTGTTGACTTCATACCATCCTATTGTTGTTAGAGCGGAAGTGTGGATGGGTGCCAAGATTTATTGGGTCTTTAAGCTCAAAACATAATTAAAACGTTGGTTTTATTAAGGTAGGATTTTTTTTGGTAAGGACATTCTTTCCTTATTTGTTAATTCCAAAAAAAAAGACATATTTTCCCCAATGGAGGCAAAAACACTATGTGTTTTTTTCCCAAATCTTGGTGGATAGAGTTTCTTGGTACCTGTGCCGCTGGGAGCAGGTATTGCATGGAATGCGTTGAGGCTCATGCAAGTTGGTGTGGACACCACTGTTATGTAAAAAAAAAGAATGACATATTTCTATAATTGGAAACGATTTAACTTTAATCGTCATTTTATCCCTAATGAGAAATGTTTATGGCCACACAACTGTTACAACACGTTTAAGACCGTAAGTTTCAGAAGTCTCGTAACCAGTGCTATCAAAAGCAAAATGTGCAAAAAAGTCCTAAGGTATGTTGGGGATCTAAGTGCAAAAAAGTTACTTCCTCCATCCCATTTTATATGAGTTAGTTTGACTTGGCACGGAGTTTAAGAAAGAAAGACTCTTGAAAATTTTGGTCTAAAATAAGTGATAGATGTTTGTGTGACTGTAAATAATTTCATTAAGGGTAAAATAGACATTTTAAAGTTAAATTATTACTAAATATAGAAATGTTTTATTTTTTTTAGACTGAGTAAAAGGAAAAATGAGTCATATAAACTGGTACAGAGGGATTATAAGGTTTGTCGGGGCTTTAAGCGCAAAGTGCAAATAAAGCGTGGGCTTTAATGAGACAAGGCACAAAGGGAGACAAAATACAAATATGTATGTTTAGTCCTAGACTAATAGTTTATAAGCATGAATGACAAATGTATGAACAAAGAAATTGAAAAATAATTATGATAAAGTGAAATATCAATTATTTAGTGTCTCATCTTCAGAAGAGGTTCATTGGAAAGGAAAAGTATCCTTTAGAACCTTGATGATGACATTGAAGCACACATTAAGTGAGGCGAAGCGTTCAAGACATTTTGAGCCTCGCTTCCGGGCTTAAGCGCGCATTTGACAATACTTCTCATAACCACACAGATGTTATGGTATGTTTAAGACCACATGTTTTGAAATTCTTCCTTTCTTTGTTAAAGTGCGTACCAAGTCAAACTATGTCAGCTAAATTGGAGTGGAGGCAGTACATGGGTATATATTAATAATGTAGATTTGAGCTATGCTATTTTCCTTAGAAGAGTTCTTGATAAGGTACTTTTATTCTTAAATTAATATTGTCTTTTTATCTGCTCGACCATTTCACAAATTTGTTAACTTCTGGCTGCCAGAAATCATTCAACTTTAAGATTTCCCCAAGTGGTGCCCCGAGAATGTTATGGATATTGGATAATTGTTGCCACTGTAATCCACAAATCCATGAAGAAGTATAAATCTTCAGCACTTTCTTTACTAGTATCACTCATACTTCTGTACGCTGATACCTAGTTTTGACATAACCTCAAATAATCAAATCATATTTCCACAAAGTATTGAAGTATCATCAGATGAGAGTGACTGTTTTTTTTTTTGTTTGAAACTGGTAAGGTTGAATTCTTCAGCATTAAGGGTATGCTAGCTACCTCCAAAAAGGGATAATTACAGATTTCCTATCAAATCTATAATCTGATCTATATCATCTATACAAAGTTGTTTGCACCAAAAAAGTAGAGATACTATACAATGCCATTTAACTTTGTGGATGGAATTGGATCTATCTTCAAAACATCTTCCATTTCTTTCTTTCCAGACTCACCACCATACACATGATGGTATTAGCTTCCACCATCTCTTTTGACTCTTACTGCCTCCCCTCCTAATCCAGTAGCTCAATAGATCTGATGTATGTTCTGGCATTGTCCAGTTAATGCTTGTGATGCTGAGAAACAGGTTCCAAATTTGAGCAGTAAAAGAGATGGTTATTTGTTTCCCCTGTCAAGTTGCACAAAAAACACCTAGGGACCTGTTGCCTGCTTTTCTTCTGTAGAACTTTTTCTATTAAACATGCTCTCTTTATCACTAACCAGGTGAAACACTTTACTTTTGTAGGAATGTCACTCTTCCAAAAGTAATTCTAATTATATTTTGGGCCCCCTGTCATCCCCTGTAGTCCTCTTTTGTAGGCATTGTTGACTAAGAAGACTCCATCCTAGCTATGTTTCCACAGGATCTTGTCTGTTGCTGTTGTGGTTATAATCATTCCAGCTAGTTTTCCCAGTAGCGCTGCCACCCTCTTCTACCTCTCTTCATCTGCTACTTCAAACCCCCAATGGATCTTCCAGCTACTAGCCTGCTTAATGCTTCCATAACAAAGAGGAATAAAGATTTACCATATTCTATTGATCCCTTAAGCATAATACAATGTATAAGATGGAGAGGGAATAGATATAGAGTTGCTCTTGATCCATTGACGTTGATTGCTGAATTTGTTGTTCCATTCGTCTCTGAATTTAATTCCTTATGTTGGTTTTTACTTTTCCAAATTCCATGAACTCTGTTTGCTTACCTGTTTGACATCTCTGTATTGCATTTTTCTCTATAATTTTGTGATTTTCAAACTATACGAAGTTCTCCTTTGTTGAATTCAGAGACCCTTTTAATGATGCTGCTGGAGCCATCTTTACCAACAGCCTCCCTATTGGTTAGACATCTTAGCCTCACTGTCTTTGAGTCCTTTTCTCTCTTTCTTTTTTTGATAAACAATAAGAGTTAAAACCTGTGCAAAACAGCTTTTCGAGAGGTTCGAACATGTGGCCTTGGTCACAGTTTGAGCTCACTTCACGACTGCTCTTTAGCTTTACTCAAATTATAAGAGCTAAAATATGTGCTAAGCATCTCGAGAGGTTTGAATAACGTGGCGAGAGTTTTTACTCGAGGAAATGATCTTCTATACCCACACACAATTTGACTAAAAGGAAATGACCATACAAAGATCTCGTGTTATTTTTACATTTCTCGTGTTATTTTTTGCTGATCTCTCGTAGGAGAAGAGATACAAGTAAAAGTAGCTTTATAATGGACTACACAACTAAATCTCCCTTTTATCTAACTTGGTTGCTGGGCCCACTGTCTTTGAGTCTTTTGAACCCTCTCATTGTTAGTGACTTTTTCAGCTTAATATCCTAGCTTTTTGGGGAAGAATTCTCTGGATTGTTTTTAGTTTCTTTTGGAAGAAAATACTTTGTAGAATAATGTTCTGAATTTACTAAATGCTTTTAAATTGCTCATTAGATGACTATTGTGTCAATAGGCTTCAAGTAGAAGTTTCCTTAATTATGCTTTTGTTATAGTTTGAGGATTCTCATATTTTCACCTACTATTCTGCTGCAGAATTCGGACGATGAGAGGTGCTTAAGAAAAATACTCTATGACGCCGTGGTACTGGTGGAATATTCTTTCTTAAAGCCTAAGCGAATGGATCAGCTCTTTGCCAAGCATGTGAAAAGTATTATCATGGCAAGACTGTTAGTTACTGGTGAAGCTATAGAGTTGAATAGGTATGAAAGCTCGGGCATCATGCAATAAGTTCTTTTTGTGATGCTGAAATTTGATTGACTGTTTCTTTTTCTTCAGAAAACAGAAGGACCAGACGAAAGCAATTTCTTACGCAAATGCCTTTTCTGGTTCTAGTTTACCTTCTCTGATAATCAAGTGGATCAGAAGTATGATTGGTACAGAAGACAATGCTAGTGAACCAAGTAGTTCATCTCCTACTACATTCTTGAGTAAGTAAATTGAATACCTTTTTATCACACAGTTCGGCACTAACTACCAAGTTAGGATTGGCTGTTTATGTTATACTGTTAAACATGCATCAGAATTGCTATTGACTTGAATATTACAGGGTGGATTCTTAACATTGAAAACGGTGGGATAAGAATCTTTGACAATAACATGTCAAAAACCCGAGCTAAATTGCTGCTCGATAGTATGTCGGAGGGCTTTGAACAACCAGCTTTGAAAGATGGCAAGAAAAAATCGGAGAATGATATTCTGTTCTACATAGATAACAAGGGAGAAGAAGATGAGGAAGAAGGTGATGAAAAGATGAATGAATCTGCTAGTGCTGCCTTTGTTTCTGCTGCCCATGCAATCAGCAGAACTTGAAAGAAAGTGCAAAGGAAAAGATTCAGAACACAAAAGCAGGGTGAAGTTCCTCAAGTATAGCCTTCATGAAAATACTGGTTCAAAGGGCCAGTCCTCAATTGCAGATAGTGATGATTCAAGTTGCGAGAGTGAGGTGGAGAATCCAATGACAGACGAGGAATGATAAAGTTGTTAGGAGCTCAATCAGGTTTCAAGAACACACTCTCAGAAATGCATCCGTGTGCGTTAAACAAGTAATGTAACAGCAGAACACCAATAGTTCCCAATTATACATTTAAGTTCAGCCGAAGAGAATTACACATGCATGAAGAGACAATCTATATGGTGTCCATTAGATGCATTCATCAAACTTATTCTCCATGAAACCAAACGTATCTCATAACCTTTCAGACTTGAGATACCACTGAGAAAAGCTTGCTTCAGTCCATTAATGGACTTAATTCATTGAAACCTTCAAGGTGGACAGTTAGTTCTCCATTGAGAAAAGTCTTAACATTCATCTGGTGAAGCTCGAGGTCAAAATGAGTCACCAGTGTTGTGATGATTTTGAAGCCATTTTAAATGGATAACGGTGAAAAGGTCTTTAGCTATTCCCTTTTTTCTGGATAGTCTTTTACCATCAATTAGGCTTTATATCAATCAATATCTCCACGATGTTTTACGTTCAGGTTGGACACGACAATGACCCAGACACAATTACCATACACGCACTTCATCACATCAAACCATTAATTTGATTTAGCACTATTAATATGATCTTGATTGTAAGTCATATGATCCTTAATTTGACTAATATTATACATGATAATCATTAGAAATAACGTATCTCATCTTTCTTTGTGATCTTCAAAGAAAAACTCTCTAGAGCTTTAGTCAGTTGTTCAGCTTAAACCCTTCCATTTTTCTATCATAATAGGAGCAGTATCATATGCGTTGCTCGTCCATACTCGTTAGATCACAAATTTCTTAAGCAAAATCCAAATTCAGAAATTGAATAATACCAGAATAAACTTGGGCAACTTATAGAAACGACTATAGTATGAGAGCCAATTATCGAATGCAACTACACTTTTAGTAATCACAATTTGTAGCATAATTTGGTTGCCAAGCCCCTATATTCAGTTTAGTTGTTTGCGCAAATATTACAATCTGTGTTGACTGTATTTGTTCGCGCAAAAATATAACCTGTATCAACTATATTTATTCGCTCAATAAATAATACCTGTATTATGGTGTATACAATGACACAAACAACAATATACAAGGAATTGCATTCATTTATTCTAGTTTCACTTATATTCATTTAACAACTTGTATCACTTATATTCATGCACTCTAATTTCACATGTAATCATTTGCTCTATTGTATCAATTGTTAAAAGCTTGTATCACTTGTATTCATTCGCTCTAATTTTACTTATATTCATTCGTAGCTACCATTCAATTGTTACCAACTTGTATAAGTTATATGTGATCACTTAATTTCGTTGTATCAACAAATATAGTCATGATAGGTTATATGCACTTGCTCAATAAACTTTATTTTCTCTCTCATACGATGAAATATGGTGAAGATATATACAAAAATTCAGAAGAACACCCACCTATATATACACTAGTTTCTGGACACGTGCATTGCACGTGTGTCTCAAGCAAGTATATGATATGAGTTATATTAACACCATAGTGTGTTCATTAACCAAAAAAAAAAAGAAAGTACAAAGCTAAAATTGATGAATACTTATCCAATTTGAATGACTTCTTTGTTGAGTGATAAATGATTAATTCTTGTCTGAACTACAAAATTGAATAACTAAATTTTGTTAGATAAGTAAAATGTATAATGAGTTACATTTTAATGTTACTACGTGCAAATATGTAAGACTAATACTTCCTTGTAGACAATTTTTTTTTGTGTGTAAGATCCAACGTAATTATGTTTCAATTGCTCTATTATAATCATAACGTTTGTTGTGGTATAATCTAAGCAAGTAATTACAAAAGTGTAGAAGTGTTACAAATTAATTTTCGTAATATAATTATCCATGTAATAATGAATTGTGATATCTATACCAAATAGTAAGACAATGAATTTGAAGCATTTAAATAAAAAACTTGATATGTTATTTGAAATATTTAAAAGTTCTTGCTAAAAAGTACAAAATGCAAATAATATATGATAATTAAGAATCTAAAACTAATTGTTACAATCTAACAATTGTGTAGCGAAACAAAAGCCCCCAAGCAAATAGAATTCTAATGTGTGAAATCACGTTAGCCATAAATATATTTGTGGCAATGTTGAAAGTATTGTAATTCTAATTAACCAACTATGTCATGCATAGACAAAAGGAATAACGAGTTCTTAATATTTGAGTTAAAGTTGAAAGTTGCAATGTTCATAAAAGTTTGTAGCCAATGATTAGGAAGAGGAGCACCAATCAACACGTTCAAATAATTCCATTCCTTTGGCTGCAATAACTATTTTATATAAAGTATATTATCTTTGCACCTTAAAAAATTGTAATCAGATTACACTATAAGAATGAATTCATTAATATGAATCATATAATTAGCCTTCTGAAGAAATCAACCCCTCCACAATCGATACATTTTGGCTAGATCGGCTATCACCCAAAAACACTGCAATACTGGTAGTTAACATAAGGAGAGATGGTGGTCTTCATCATGATTTCGTAGAAGATCATATTATAGCAAAAAAAATTAAGAGTACTGAAAATTGAATATGATATCTACTCTAATTTCAGAGGGCATAAAAAAAAGGGGGTGGGGGTGGGGTGGGGGGGGGGGTTACGAAATCAAAGAATAAAGAATATGCTCAAAAGTTACAAAGAGGTAGATGAGAAATAAGTAACTCCATCTTGCCTTTTTATAGTGTTCTTTTCTAGTACTTTGAAATATCCTTAAAAACATTTACTAATTGAATTGATTTACTCATTAATATTCAATTCAACTTTTCAACTTCTCTCACTTTCTATAGCAATGAAAGGTTTGCAATTTGTTGATGCAAGTTGTAACAATCAATTTGAGTCACAAACGTTTCATACTAAATTATGATCATTATCTTTATTAAATACAAACGTTTTATTTGTATTGTATGAAATGTGTGTATTTATATTTTTATATTAAATTTTATTTTAATTGATAGTTTTTTGAAGGGTAAAATAGTTGTTCAACTTTAAATGGACGATTTGGTAATTCAACTTTCTACTTTTAGAATAAATATGATACATAGCATATGATATGCTTAGTGTAGGGGCAAAATAATATGATGTGATGATAATTAAATGTTTAATATAAAAATAATAAATCAGAAGATAAAGAGGAAAGAAAGGGAAAAAACATTTTTTGGGATATAAATGGAGAATATAAATGTCTTCAGCCCTTATTAAATTGATTGAATTAAATGTGAGCACTAAAATACTATCCCTCCACTTTCAAATCATCCGTTTCCAATTTATGTAAATGAAAAGTAATTTTACTGAAGTTTATTTTTAAAACTTATGGTGCAAAATAATTACTATTTAGTTAAGTATTAATTTAGTAACAGGGCAAAATGGTAATTCAACTTTGAAGACAAGAGCTTCCCACTTATAATAATATATGATGATATGATGATACAACATAAAGTCATCCTCCATTCAAGATATATCCAACATGCCCCAATCATTAACGTATACACTTTATCTCATAAATTAAAATTATCAAAAATCCGATATGATATTATATATAAATTTGAGAGCAAAAATAGAGCTTTGGGATTTGAGAGGAAAAAAAGGAGAGGCGAATACAAGGGACGTTGAACGGTTTTTTCACCAAATACACAATCCTAAGACCAAAAATTGGATGACATCATGAATCCAGTCTCGACACCACCATAACCTAATTGTAGATCCATCTCCTTTTCACCTTCCTCCACCATAAAACAATTTGTCTTCTCAGATAATTTTTTGATGAGTGGTAGATTTCCACTCTTTTGAGGCCTTTTTAGTTTGACAATTAGTGTCCTCAATGCCTAATTATATCCTATTCTGATGATATTTTGATGTTTTGCAGCTATGAAGGCTAAAGGACAAGGCAAGGATGAATATATGAAAAAGAGGCCAAAAACATTGAAAGGAGTGCAAACTCCCAACTGGGAGTCACCTAACCAAAAGGGCGGATTGCCAAAGTGGCCTTACCTCGCCTAAAGTGACAGTGCTCACAATTGAAAATATTCAAGGCAGATCGACGGACTGAAAGATTAAACGACAACTCGCCGAAGCTAAATGGCCGAACTAGAAGACCATTGCCGAAGGTGACAGATCTCTGAGTTAAAATGAAGGCTTAAAAGGTGAACAAGGTGGTAATCGATGATACGCTGAATGTGAAAGGCAGATTCGATTGAGTCCGCCAACTGAGGTTCAAACACCTGAAGCCTGAAGCAAATGAAGGGCGAGCTGAAGAAAAAATGGCGATCTGCCAAACTTGATTGGAGAGCCCGACTAATGTCACCGAGTTGGTCACGTAGTGGATTTTGGGCTAAATTTTGAGAAACTATAAATAATCCTAAAAAGAGAGAAAATGTGTCACTTCTGAAAGTCAATTTTTGGAATCATTTTTTGAATATCAACTTGAGAGTTAGTTTTGAGAGTTTTTAGTCTTTCTACCTTTTGAAAATATTCTTAGTTCTTGGGGTATTCAATTAACCTTGTAATTGACAATTGAAGGTTCAAATTGAAGTGAGTTTTGAAGATTAATGCTAAATTTCAATTCCCCAATGGCTGAATTCATCATGGGTATACTCTCTTTTCTCTTTTTGATGCTTGACTAAAACTCCAAATCTAGGGATGTGATTATGGGGTTGGGAGTTGATTTATCGTAGTGGGTTGTGTGTCTTGCTCTATTTTATTGGTGTAGATTCATAGATTTAAGCTAATTAGCATGGGGTTAATTCATGGGTTAAGGTTGCAAACTTAATCCTAGCCTAGATCCTCGATTGATGCTCTAAAGAGATTAATTGAGGTGGATAATTAATTTAATGCCTGCAATTCAGATTTGTTTACTATAGTTTTCTTGAAAGAGAAATTGTGGTTCAATTCTAGTTGCCCAGATATGCTCGAAAGAGAGATTCTAGTAAGGTATTGGGTGGATTTGTGATGCACATAGATGAGACCGAAATGAGATGCTATGATCTAATGATATGGGATCGAAAGAAGATTAGTGTTATTTAAGATTACCCAGCCTATCCATGATTGTTTAGCGATAATGAGCAAGCACAATTACCCCTACTTGATATCGATACCAATCTCCACACCCCTAGATCGTCTTTTACTTGATTGAAATCCATCTTTTAGTTTAATTGTGTTACTTGATACCAAAACTCTTTTTGTAAATTTGGTGGAATCATTCACCTATCTCTTTTAATTGCTACAAACGAATTGGTTTACACTCTAAATTTCTTGATTGAATTCCTTGCATTATATCACTCCTTAAAGGATTCGCCCCGACACTTTTGTTGGGTTTTTATTGCTAACGACCATTTATTCTCTTACTTGTTTTGATGGTAGCTTGAACGTTATCATTTTTCCATCAGAACTCACTCAGGTTTTCTATATGAGAACAAGGCTTCCATCAAATCTAAGAACGAGCATCATCGAAGGAGGAGGCTTTGTTAGAGCAAGGGAGAGAAAGAGAAATCATGCTCGCCGATGAAGTATGTTTGAAAATAGGAAGCTTGGGGAGAGGAAAAGAAATACAAAAAGGAGAGGAAGAGAATACAACTTGAATTAGAAGAAGGATTAGTAGTACAAAGAGGAGAGAAATTAACTAGAAATAATTAAGTATTTGCTAGAAACCTATATTGTGTTTGGTAAAATTTTAAAATTAGTATCCCTATAAAATATACTTGGTGGAATGGAAGAATAGAGGGGCTATCAATTCAATATGTTGGATAGACCTTTGGGGAAATAGGGATTCATGGACATTTTTCCATCCAGTAAAGTGTATCATTTGATTAGACAAGGTTCTGATCATGCACCACTATATGTAGTATGTGATTCTCAAGAGGAATAATGATCAAACCTTTTGAATTTCTTAACTTTTGAACTAGGCACCATAATTTCATGAATTTAGTAAAGGAACACTAGACCTTGGAATATGTTGCCAACCTGTTCATTAAGTATCTTTCCAAAATGAAGAAGGTTAAAGCAACACTAAGGAAGTGGAGAAAGGAAATATATGGAAACATTTCCAATAGATTTCAACTATGGAAGATGTTGTAAGAGTCACAGAGATGCAACTGGAAATTAATCCAACTGGACTGAATAGGGAAGCTTTGCAAAGAGCCCAAGTTGAACTAAATGTATATTTAAACTTAGAGAAGGAATATTGAAAACAAAAATAAGGATTGAGATGTCTAAAGATGATGAAAGAAATACACAGTTCATCTATTATTATGTCAAGGAAAGAATAAAGAAGCTAAACTTAAGAAAGATCCAAAATCCACAAGGAAACGGGGTGTTTATAGGGGGGGGGGAAATAGGAGAGGAGGCAACTGTTTTTTTTTCAAGACCAATTCAAAGAATCCAACAGACACATTAACTTATGACATATTATAACATATTTCACATATAATTATCCAAGAGAAGTATAATTCACTAGTTGTTATACCTAGTGAAGAAAAGGTGAGATAAGATGTTTTTGGACTAAATGGAGGTAACACTAGTGGACCATATGATTTTCTAGGCCATTATTTTCAAATATATGAGATATTTTTGGGGAGGATGTTACTAATAATGTTAGAGATTTTTTCTGTGGGCAAGGACTACCTAGATTCTTAACTCATACTAACCTTCTATTGATTCCTAAGATTGAGGAGGTCAGGCATTTTTCAGATTTAAGACCTATCAACTTAAGCATTATTGTCAATAAAATAATCTCTAGGGTGCTACAAGGAAGGACTTTAACAGTTTTATCTAGTCTGATATTAAAAAAAAATAGACATATTTTGTAAAGGAGAAGAGTATTACTGAAAAATATTCTAGTGGCCCAAGCTATTATTAGAGATATCAATAAGAGGAATAAAATGCATAATGTGACATCAAAGATGGATATGGCCAAAATCTATGAGTTTCGTGGATATTACTAATTAAAGTTTTGAGGCAATTTGGGTTCTTAGATGTGATTATTGACATGATATGAAGATTGATTTCAAACAACGGGTACTCAGTTCTAATGAATGGACTATAACATAACTTCTTTCATTCCACAAGAGAATTGAAGCAATGAGATCCATTGTCCCCCACCCTATTCATTATTACAACAAAATTTCTAACTAGAGGGATGGATATGTCATGGCCCAACGATACGTATGTATGAATCTAACAAAAGAATAACTTCACAGTATTCCTTTACTCCTTTCCCTTTTAGGTCATCACAAAATTATCATTTATGTATTACCTTTTCTATAGTTGTTGCTGCTCCTTTTTACATTTGTGATATTCCACTATGATTCTCATGTAAAGAAGTATATCTAAACTAGTATTCTGATACCCATTGCTTACAGAAAGATCAAACAAAGGCCATTGTTTATGGAGATGACATTCCCTGTTATAAAAACAATTCAAACTTTACCACACCTACTGCATAACATGAGCATACGTACAACCACTATATTGAAATATCACAAACCCCTGTATGCATTTGACTAGATTCTCAATAAAAGAAAGCATCATTTATCCAGTTGAAAAAGATGTTGTGGATGTGTTGCTGCCTACTACAAAGCTTAATGTGGCATCCTTTCAAGACATTAAACATCACGTCATCGAGGCAATGATAACTAATCTGAGTAAAAAATAATTTGCTATGTTTGTTATCTTCTTCTAGTCATTGAATTAAACTCTAATATAAACCGCCAATTTAACACTTCAAATGTACATGTACTAGGTTTATACACTATTGTCAACCGACATACTCGTAATTTTTGTCAATTGTTCTTCGCCAAGATATGTTGCGAGTGTGGCAAAGAGGTTACAAGAACTCATCGGTATCGATATGTTGTAAGCATATTCATTTAACTTTAATCTTTTCACACTTCTTTTTTTACTTTACACTTTTGAACATTATATAACTAAATGTTATTCCTATTGCAGTGAACAAACTTTTACCTTCACTTTTTTACGGACAGCCAGGACAAGCCGTAGAAACATTTATGGACCATAGAATGGTCCATATAATGTGACTTCAGAATTCAAGCAACTCAGCTTTTACAGGCAGGTGTACGAGCTGCAAAAGTTTGTACAATTCATTGACTCAAACTTCAGAAAGTCCAGATTTTTTCCTCTGACTTCTACGGACCCTTTTACGGTCCGTATAAGTTTGTACGGTCCGTATAGGGCACTCGTAGATGTCATCCAACAGTTTTTAATCAGGGACTTTTTAGTCTTTTTTCACTCTTTTAATCCCTATACTATGTTGTTTTCACCTATTCTAAGTGGGAATAAAGGATTCTTAACAGTCTCATAACTCACCCATAATCAATTTCTTCTCTCACAAGTCTTCACCCTCAAGCAAGATAGGATTCCAAGATTTTCGGCTTCCATTGAAGGTCAAGCTAGGGTTTTGATCAAGGTATGTGAGAATTTCATCAATGAGTTCTTCTTCACCCATTAAGTCCTAAAGAAACCTCAAAGTTTCAAATTACGATATCCCCAAAACTAGGGTTTATGTGATCTTCATTGGTTCTTATTGAATTTCAGTTTCTTCTTCGTGATTGATCTTAAATTGCACGAATTCATTATAATTCAATGTTTTCAATTATATTTTCATGAACTCATAGAATGCAAGTATTTTTATGATCATAATTATGCTATTTTGCATGCATGCCTCGTATGAACAGATTTTCATGAATTATGATACTTTTAATTGAAGTATCTCTTAGTATATATAATTATCATGATTTAGATACTTTCCATATCTTTGAAATTATGTTCAAGTTATCATGATTTATGAGCTACTCAGTATTTTATCAGATTATCATTAAGATTGAGTAGTACATATTATTATTGTTTTCATATTTATGCATTTGAGAGTATAATTAGCACCAAGTTGGACTAGGGTCGATTACCCAAGTCCCAGAACTACGTGCCCCCATAGGTTATGTCTCGATTAACATTAGCTAGTGGATCCACTGTAGCTCAGAAATCATGGTCTTTACCTTGGCAAGTAGGACACTCTCTTTTCCGTGTGAGAGCAGTACACTGAAATCCATGTAGTAGCTCACATGATTTATGTCGGTTATTTGTATACCTCCCATATTATGTTATGTTTTCAAATATTGCATGAACTTGTAATATGTATTTTAGATTAGATCATCAGTTTTCATGTTATGTTTACTTGGTCATTGCATTAGCATATTTTACAGACTTATCATGTTCAGATTTTACATTTTTATGCGTTTCTCCATATTCAGTACATGATCGCATATTTTCTGCCTATTTTATTTGATAATATAGGTACTGACGTACTTGATCATCAGACTCGCAGTTAGTATAGATTCGATCAGCTTTGCAATGCTTGTGTTGGTGAGTCCTCATCTATCCGAGGACAACCCTTATGATTTCATTCAATACTTTACTTTACTTTTCAGATAATTTAGGTAGCTGGGACTTGTCCTAGCAGTTCGTTATGAGTAGATGCTTTTAGGCTGTTAGTAGATTCCATGTATGTTATTTTGTATCAGATTCTTTTTCTTGATATTATAGCTATTTGAGACTTTATTCTACTTTTCAGTTTATTCAGTTATGTATGTTGTCTTAGTGTTATGCCATTCCATGAGGTTAGCTTGGGGTTACTTAAGGCTCTAGGTACCATATCACGTCTAGGGAGAGTCTTAGGTCGTGACATTTATTTAGATTATGTGATGATGGTGTCATAAGGCGATGCATCCCAGAATAGAAATGATGCCTATCCTAGAGGTATGCCACTCGTCCCTTTTAGGAGTTCATGATAAATGCTCAACTGTGTCCCATATTTCAAGGCATAGGTGGTTCTACGCAAAATAATTACCCAACTTGTGAGGTCGGGGTCGAACCACAAGGATTGGTATATGGGACTCTTCTTTTATTGGTTTCACCACTCAAACAAAATATCAAATTGAGTTCTACACAAACACACACACACACACACACACACACACACACACACACACAAGAATCTTAGACCCGCCTATGTGGCACCCTCACAGATCAAGATTCTTATTTAACCCTTCTTAAAAGTCACAACCTTATGGAAAAGTCACAACTCTTTAGAAAAGTAAGAACTCTTCATAAAAGCCACAACTTCTCATAAATGTCCCAACTCTTAACAAAAGTCACAACTCTTCACAAAAATCATAACTTTTCACAAAAGTCATAACTCTTCATTTTCCATTTACACCTTTTAAAACCTAACACTTAATTCCAAAGCACCAAAAGAAGAAAGAATAAACAAATAAAAGTGATTTCAATTGCAATGTGACATTACTACTCTTGCGCCTCTAAGTCCACAACTCATAACGCTACTGGAATGGTTGAATTCATAACATTTGGTTCTTTAGTAAACAAAACTTCTATTTCTACCACTATTATTTGTAGGTTTTTTTTCCGCTATTGGGGTTTCGAATTCAAATACATTAATTAGGCTTCTTATGAAGTGTGGTTCATTCCTCAAAGTTCTCTTCTTCCTATTTCATGAAGCTTAATCTTTTACTGCAAGTCATAGTGATTCATGTAAGTATTGCAAATTTTTTTTGCTATTTTGGTGACTTTTTTGAACGCTGTTAAAAATTCCAGCAAGGATGATTAAAAATTGATCTCCTCTTTTTTTCCTTTCTACAGGTTTCTTCATATACTTTTTTGGGAAAATTGCTTGTGGGCTGTGCTGTGTTTGATAGCACACATCAACAAATATGTGATAACTAATACGGAACCAATGATGAAGTTTGTTTAAAGAACCAAATAGATTGCTCTCTTGCTTGCCACAATTAGTATATTATTCGGATTGTTTTATCTTATGTACAAACATTTTGTATGCCATTGCACTCCTCCTAAAATATTATTATAGAGACAATTAGTCCACTTCTTTTATCACAAGTTGACTATTTTTCCATATATCTTCCTCTCTTCTTTTTGGCAAAGTTAGAGATCAAGTTTTCTTGAAACTAACACAAGCGCAAAATACACTACGTCGTTATAAGCTTTAGGGACATTTATAGAGAGTACTAATTGCCTCAGAAAATACATATTTAGCGGTAATTAAGCTATTAATTGTCGTTCAAGATCATTTTTGGTGTAGTGATAACTCTTTCTTTTGGCTTCTTTCAATTAAATTTGTGAACTGTAAACTTGGATACAGCCCGACAGACTATGTTTTTGAAAAATATGTTAAGCAACATGCCATTTTCTTCTTGATTGTTAGAAAAGTAAGGTCATCTTTATTATTATTTGTGAATATTTGTGAGTTCAAGTGCTCACAAAATTATGTTGTGAGATTTTAATATGTTATGTATCAAAATTTTAGTTTAGAATTTCAAGTTGTGAACAGTTCCATTCAGATTCCACATATTGCTTGGTTGATCATTGCATTCATTCTTTGTAACTGCATACTTTAACCAAAATAATAACTATTGTTCAATTTCAAATAAATTGAGGCCGGTGATATGAAACCTAAGCAATAGTAATGACTGTTCTGAGACAATGAGGAAAAACCTTTATGATGTTAACAATTTTAGGGAGATTTTTGACATATACATGATACAACATACTATAGTAAAAAAGTGATCGATGGAGGTTCATAAGAAAGGAGCCGAAGGTCCTCCATTTGAATTTAGTTAATTTTGTTCTTGTATGGACGTGATGTTCCACTTTACTTGAGAGTGTTGTTGTTAGAGATTTTTTGGTCTCTTCTTTAACGTCTGATGTTGTTCTTTATAACTTCCTAGAATTTAAAATTTTTTGTTACTTCTGACCAACTATTTCTATGGAGATTTTCTTAGACTTCTTTCTTATACTTAAAATCTCTCTATGAATCATAATTTTTTCTGCAACAAAACGATAATTTAAAAAATATAGTACTTTAAGATTTTGGAGGAACAGTTTTCCTTAAGATAAAATATTATTGACCAAGTAGTGTATGTATCGAAAATACGGATATTACTGAATGATCATATGTAAGCTTAATAAAATAGTTTAATTCTGTGCGAAGCACGGGTAATTTACCTAGTATATATATATATCATGAAGATTAAGCAACAAAACTAGGAATCAACAAAAATAAGATCTAAACAAGTTGGAAAAGACTAGCGGTGTGTGTGTAAAGCAATTGGGTTTCAACTCGAATAGATAAAGATTAACCGAATAACATTGATTGGTACATGGATATTATTTGGTCTAGGCTACACTAGATATTCTCCCGAACTATCATGCTTATGTCCCTTAGATTCTCTTGAACTCCAAGAACCTTTCAAATAAAATACCAAACATTGCTTGAGTAGATAGAATATTCCTAGATCATATCATTAAATGTGAAACAACTCGGCTTATCCCATCCCTTGCTCAAATCCATACAATAATTTCATCAAGTCCTCACTACTAAGTCTTACCCAACTCCATTAAGCTTTCCCAAGTCAAAATGATGTTAGAGAGCTCAACCAATGTTTGGAACCACTGATTTTAGATTAAAACATTAAGACAACAATGAATTCATGCAATACAATCAATGTTAGAGAAGATTCATCAATACCCATTTGGGGTATTACACCCCCATCTAGCACACCCACCCCTGGATAAGGATCTAGCTACTCATAAAAGATGAAATAGAGACAATACCCATATAAGAAAGCTCCATTTCAAGCTAATTTGATAAGCAAAATTTGAATTCCAAGATTGGATTGACACAAATATGAGGTTTCTTCCTTTACAAACAATAATGTTCTTCACTACATTTCTCTCTAAAATTTTTTTTGTCATAACAATTCACATTATATGTCTGTTACCTTAATTGAGAAGAAGATAGTGGTACATAATTGTATAAATCCTTATTCTATTCTTGGAACATTTCAAAGGAATCACTATTTTCCAAAATTGCATTTTTTTGCCCTTCGGCTTCCGTCCTTCGGACTTGCGTGGACTGGCGAGACGCCGATAAGAGAAAGCGAAGCACCAGTCACCTACTTGCGTCAACTTTTAGTTCTAATAGGAGCATTTACGTTGGGATCAACAAACACTGACCAGTCATTGTACCACACCAATTTTACGCTGGTACTGAGGCATTATTGCTCTATCTAAGTCGGCGTTTAGCCAGCGAGATGCATGTTGGCTTCTACGGGATGCCAATTCCATCATCGGTGTGCGTCAGTGTTTTTTGGCTTTAAATTCATCAAACTTGATTTTTCTAAGGAATGTCTGCATCCAAGAGAACTAGGGCCTAAAATCCCTACAATTAACATTAAAACATGACAATAATTCATGGATTTTAGTCTAATGAGTCGATAAAATACTAACTCATCAAATTCCCAAACTTGAGTTATTGTTTGTCCTCAAGAAAAACACTCAATAACCATAGGATCAAAGCTTAGCCACACCCAAGACAGGATTCGCATAATTACATACTTATTTCCTAAAAATTAAGAACAAAAAATTAAAAATGAAAGACTCAAAACAAGCACCACTCGCTATCGGTTCCACCATCATTCGCTAGGCAAAGGTTTTAGCAAAACATTTTAGCATAATTTTGGAACAATCATTCTTTCAAGCATAATCTTAAAGCATCTCAAGTCAATGGGATCAACCTTCTTGCTTTGCCTATAGATTCACACAAATATGTCACATTCATGTAATTCAATTGAAATCAAGACACTACAATTCATATGAGGGATGCAATGCCACTCATATAAAAGAGAATCCCGCACAAATTTAAGAATATCAGTTTAAGAGATTATAGATCATGCAAGAACACTCACTCTCACAAATTAATTTCAAAGTATGTACACATTGACCCATAGGCTTGCCCTGTATGTAGATCACCACTAATATCGATTGACAAGGCTCAAAATGTCCAAGGACTTAAGGGTTTGGCTTAGGTTTGAACAAAAGGTAGAATATCATTTGGTCAAGTGACTAAAATGCCTCCTTGATGCTTCCATTTCAATTGAGCTTTCTGCTCGCATTTTTTGATTTTTGCTTTCTACCTTATTTCTCCCTTGTGTCACATTCACTTATTTCAGCTTCCATTTTTATTTTCACCTTGAGGTATAAGCATGTTATGAGCTAGCACTCACAATTTTGTTTCTCTTCATTCATGGCTTTTTCAACATTTTTCAATTTTAAGCTCATGGTGCTCTGTGGTTTTAGCTCAAACCTCATTGTTTCATATTTGCATGAACCCCCAAACTTAGGCTTTTTTCTACATTTCAACTTCATTCTCTTTTACTCCCCCAAATTTAGGGTTTTAGCCTATTTCACAATTCATTTGGCAACTAGGGAGACATGAGGGTGTTAAAATAGAGACTTACAATTGTTCAAGGTACGCAACATCCTGACCAAAAAAAAATGGTTTAAGCTCAATGGGGATGACAAGGATCATGTTATTTGGAGGTAAAATATGGGATAGAGTGGCTTAGTTTAAAAGGGCCTAAGTTCATCTTTCGAGCCAAGTCAAATTTAGAATTTCACCTTGAAACACATTTTGGGGCTAGTTCTAGACAATATGCACATACAAGAATTAATCAATCTTTTCCACACAAGGAATTACAATTCAACAAATTCTCAAGTTAGTCTCAATATCAATAAAATCGAATGACTTTTGACAACCACAATGGGGAAATCCCGCTTGTCAATAATAAAGTCAAATCAAGAATGTACGAACCATGACAAGAGATTGCTTTTCAATTAACTTTTTTCCATTTGAACTCATTTATAAAAAAACAAGTTTCCTTTGCCAACAAATTTTTTGGTGGTCCCTATTGCAAGAGGTGCAACACAAGACTCGATTTAAACTGAAATTTTGTATTTTTCCATAAGAAAGTTGCTCACAATCTATTAGAGAACACCAGCCCGATTTGACACAAAAAAACTCAAGAGAAAAAATAAATTAAAATAAAGAAAGATATTTTGCTCCTTGGAAAAGAACCACGGTATAAAAAAATCCTTGAAGTTTATTCAACTAATACTACTATTTACCCTCCCCCAAACTTAAGAAATGCAATGGCCTCATAGCGTGAGTAATATAGTGTACCTGATGTTTAGAAGGTTTGGCCTGACTGGCGGAACGCCTATTTATTCCCGAGACCATCGATTGTGCGCAAAATATGAGAAAAATAGAGGTTGTTCTCTCTCAGTACTGGTGTAAGTCGGCACTGCAATTGGCGTTGAATAAGGGCACATCAATGATTCTCACATTTGATGAAATTTTAGGGAAAGATGGTGAAAATCCTTTAGTGATCTGGATGAGACCGATGTTTGAGCTGGCGATATACTTTGCTAACCCGTGAATCGTAAATATAACATTGATATAGTTGAAAGCATGCCTCATTTGGTGATGACACTGTTAATCTGTTGTGGTGGATTGGTGAAGGACAATGCTCCTTCGAAGAGGCGTTGATTGCATGCCAATCATTGATGAGTTAATCCTTGATACATTGTAATTCAACTGTGGTCCTTAGGCTATAGACAACTGGTGATTTACAATTGTCCTTGGATGTCTGTGGATGCATGGGTTCCCATGAGAGTCGAAAGGACAAAGGAGGATTGTGATGCTTGGGTTGCCTCTCATGAAGCGCCTAATTTAACATCACAGCACGACAAGATGTTGCTACATCCAAGGTTCTTCCAAATATAGCATTTTGATCAGTGGGGCCTCTTTTAAAACTCCCAAGTAATGTTTGACGCTTTGCCCATTAACCTTAAAAATATTGCCATTCTTTCCTATGAGGTCAATAGATCTGTTGTCATAAACTTTGGATATTTTAAATGGTCCTGATCATTTTGATTTAAGCTTTCCTGGAAACAATTCTAGCCTGGAGTTGAACAATAGCACCCAATCTACTGAAGCAAACTCTCTATTCAAAACCTTTTTATCATGGAAATGCTTCATTAGTATCTTGTAAATCTTTGTATTCTCATAGGATCTCAACCTGAACTCGTCAATCTCATTGAGGTCTTCCACCCGTGTTTGAGCCACTCTAGGCTAATTTAGGTTAAGAGTTTTCAAAGCCCATAAGGCTTTGTGCTCTAGTTCGAAAGGATGGTGATATGCTTTTCCAAAAACCATTTGATATGGGGACATTCCTATAGGTGTTTTGAATGCTATTCAGTATGCTCACAAGGCGTTATCCAACTTTTGGGCCCAATCCATGTGATTGGCATTCACTATTTTTGCAAGAACAAACTTGATCTCTCAGTTGGATACTTCCACTTGTCCACTTATTTGAGGGTGATATGGGGTGTCCACTTTGTTCTTGACTACATACTTGGCTAGTAAGGTGCTGAATGCTTTGTTGCAAAAGTGTGATCCGCTGTCATTGATGATGGCTCTTGGAGTGCCAAATCGAGAGAAAATGTGCTTCTTTAAGAAGGCTGTAACACTCTTTCCATCGTTGCTTGGTAGTGCGATAGCTTCAACCCATTTGGAAATATAGTACACTTCCACCAAAATATATGTGTTTCCATACGAGCTGATGAATGGGCCTATGAAATTAATTCCCCAAACATCAAAACGTTCCACTTCAAGGGTAGGAGTGAGTAGTAGCTCATTGCACCTCGAAATGCCTCCTTATCTTTGTCATTGATCACAGTTCTTCACCACGTCATGAGCATCTTGATAGAGTGTGGGTCAATAAAATCCACATTGCAACACTTTGTCTGATGTCCGTGTTCCTTCGTGATGTCCTCCGACAGGGGAAGATTGACAAGCCTTCAAAATTGGCATCATTTCTATTTCGGGAACACATTGGTGAATGAAACCATCAACACATATTCTTAATAGGTATGACTCTTCCCAAAATAATTTCTTCGCCTCAAAGAAAAAAATAAAATTCATTGGTGTGAATTGAGGCCCCCCAACATAACTTACTTGCTAGGAAATTTGCAAAATCAGCAAACCAATGGCATTAAATCACCAGAGGCAATTAAGATGCCCTCATTCGGGAAATCATCATTTATTTCCATACCACTTTTTTGTCCCTCTTCTTCTATCCTTGAAAGATGGACAACCACTTGATTTTCACATCCTCTTCGGTCCTTTACCTCAAAATCAAATTCTTGCGAGAGAAGTATCCATATTATCAACCATGGTTTGGCATATTTCTTTTTCATTAAGTAACAAAGGGCAACATGGTATGTGTGTACAATTACCTTGGTTCCCTACAAGTATGATCAGAACTTTTCAAACGTGAACAACATCGCTAAAAACTCTTGCTCCATGACCATGTAGTTCATATGGTCCACATTAAGAGCTTTACTCGCATAATAGATCGGATGAAATATTTTATCCTTCCGCTACCCTAAAATCACTCCCAAAGCAACTCTACTTGCATCCCACATTAACTCAAAATGTTTCGTCCAATCAGGGGCAATGATTATTGGGGCTGAAGTGAGCTTATCTTTGATGCAAGAGAAAGCTTACAAACAAGATGTATCAAATACGAGCTTAGCTTCCTTTTCTAACAACCTAAACAATGGATGTACGATTTTGGAAAAATTCATGATGAACCTTCCGTTGAATCCTGCATGACCAAGAAGCATCTAACTCCCTTAACTATTTTTGGTGGAGGCAATTTTGCTATTACTTCCACTTTTTCTTTATCAACCTCAATTCCCTTTTGGAGATTTTTTGTCCTAACACAATCCCTTTTTTCTCCATGAAGTGACATTTTCTCCAATTGAGCATCAACTTGGTTTCTTCACATCTCTTCAGAACTACTGCCAAATGGTTCAAACACTCCTCAAAGGAGTCTCATACCACTGAAAATTCATCCATGAACACTTCCATTGTATCTTCTACCATGTTGGAATATATGGACATCATACACTGTTGGAATGTGGCAGGGCCATTACATAAGCCAAAAGGCATTCGCTTAAATGCAAATGTTCCATAGGGGAATGTAAATGTTGTATTTTCTTGGTCTTCTGGAGTGATGGAAATCTGATTGTAACCCGAGTAGCCATCCAAAAAAAAAATACTCCTTACCGGTGGGTTGGTTCAACATTTGATCCATAAAGGGTATGGGAAAATGATCTTTTTCAGTGCTAGCATTTGACTTTCTATAATCCATGCACACTCTCCATCCTGTCACTGGTCGAACAACCACTAGTTCCTCCTTGTTATTGTAAACCACATTAATTCCTCCTTTTTTGGAACACATTGCACCGAGCTTACCCATGTACTATCCAAAATTTGATAAATCACCCCTGCATCCAATCACTTTGTTATTTATTTCTTGATGACCTCTTGCATGGGTGGATTGAGTCGTTGTTGATGTTCAATAGATGGAGAGATTTCTTCTTATAGGGGATGATCTTGTGTCTACAAATATCTAGTGTGATGCCAATAATTTCTGCAATGGTCCACCCTAGGTCCTTGACATGCTCTTTTAAAACCTTCAAAAGTGTCTCAACTTGATCTTCACTCAACTTGACAGAGACGATCACATGCAAGGTTTTATTGTTTCCTAGAAAAGCATACCGAAGATGTGCGGGAAGTGATTTCAACTCAATAGTTGGAGGCTCAATTATTGATTGTTTGGAATGAGGATATTGTCTTTTTTTGAAATCCAAGTCAAGCTTCTTTGGGCTGTAAGAGTAAGTACCCATTCCCGCTAATGCGTTACAAACTTCATCAAACTCCTCTACATAAGTGCATGAATGATTTAAGATGGTTGCTTGTAATGGTTCTTCCACGAGAAACTCTTCAATGTTCCACTCCTCAGTTCCCACGATAATGTCTATTCGAGAGAACTTTGACAATTTGAGAGGTTTCTTCATAACTTGATGTACATTGAGCCTCACCTTTTCTCTAATTAATACGAAGTTCTACTCTTTTCCTTGCATGTTTAAAAGGGATTGCCTTGTGGCAAGGAATGGTCTTCCCAAAAAAATTGACACTTCTCTCTCACTTTCCACATATACAATTGCAAAATCTAGCGAAATAGATATATGTTTGTCAGTCACCAACACATCCTGAATGATTCACATAATTTCTTTAATGGAACAGTCACCCAATACTAATTTCATCTGAGATGGTGAAAGGGGCCCAATGTTACACCTAGCAAATCTCGACAAGGGCATAATGTTGAAACTCGCCTCCTCATCACACAAAGTACCTTTCCACTCCCCTTTTCCAATTTGACATTAAATTTCAAGTTGCTGACGTTTGTTGTTCATTCTCATTCCCCCTTTTGTGAAAATGGCATTGTAATAGTTTGTGGCCTCGATTATCTCTTTGTCATGAAAACACAAAGGTTCACACAAAGTTTTCATGAATTGAGCATTACTTGGTGTGGGAACATACTCATTGGTGCTTGGGACATGGAAATTAACTGAGCTTAGCATCATTGAGAACTTTTGATAATAGGTGGTTCCCTTGATATTTATGGAGTACTCTAAGGAATAGTGATTGTACCTTGTGCAGGAATTGCTTAACCACGAATCTTCCTTCACCTTTACTTAGATGCTTTCTTTCGGTTCTTCATCAATGTGCTTGGGCAAAATAAGCTCATTCTTCTTACCCTCCTCATATAGCTCAGTTGTGGGCCTACAATGCAATTGATAATAGAGTTGATTCATCCTTTTTTCTAGGTATTCAATTGAGAAGGTATGTCATTCCACGGTTTGAGTAAGTAGTACAGGGTTGTGCTTTAATTCCCCTACTCCTTCATCGGTGGAAATCACCTTCTCCGAAACTTGCTCCAATATTCTTTCCACGTTATCTCTTGTCAAGTCTTCTTGTGGTTCTTCATGAAACTCTCTTTTGTTCCGACCTTGGTTCCATCTCTCGTTCCTCCAAGAGTTGCATCGTGCTCTAGGGAGTAAGAGATTGAACCCCCTTGTAGACCTCCTCATCGCTTGACACCGAATTTGAAGGAAATAAACCTCAGATTTTCTTGTTTCCAGGTCTCGATATGAATTTATGATAACGCTCAACTACACCTATAACAATTCAATGTGTAGGCGGTCGCTAGCAATATAAACTCAACGAAGAGTTGGGGTCGATCCCACGAGGAATGGAACTAAGTACATAATTCAAATATGAAGTATTAAAGTGATCTAGCTTTTTGTAGGTGTAAACAAGTGAATCGATGCATAATGTAAATCTTCGATGTTTCAGTTATCAAATAAGAAGAGTTTTGACAGATTTATCGCAACAAACACGAATTAAGAAGGGATTTAACCAATGAGAAACGAGACCTTAGGGATGTGTGAGTGTTCAACTACCAATTTCACTAAATGTGTCATTACGAATTGCTTAAGTATGCTGAATTATAATGGGTAGGCAAGATTTTGACTATGATAGCTATTTTACAATCAACTACCATGCTTTCAATTAGATTTTATCAAACCCCAATAGGTTGTACAATAAGAACACAATCTTATACCTTAATTCAACCCACTTTAACAAGATGGGTAGTACAAGTAAGAACTCATACAATCATCAATTGCTAATTCCACTCAAATGCATCTTCTACAAGCATACAAAGAGATATAAACTAGAACTGAATTTGCAACTTCAATTTATAAGATGAAAATATGAATTAACAACTGAACGCATTCTAAATAAACATTTAATTCAGCAATCCACAAGATCCATAAGCTATTTAGGTAATTGAACACATAATCACACCCCTAAGGCATTGGGGTTTTAGCCAATCGTAGTGAGAATGAAGAAATAGTTATCAAAAACATTAGCCATTGATTTCCCAAGTCTTCAAACAGCAAAAACAATCAACTAAAAGTACACCCAATGTTTGATTCCCAAAAACTCAAAAGAATAGTTCACCAAATTAACTCTAAGTAATCAAAAAATGCAATGTAGTTTATTCTCTCAATACAATGCTATCCCACTCCCCTTCTCTCTTTTAAAAATTTCTATTTATACTTCTCAAAATTTCCCACGATTTTGAAATTCAGGACCACTCGGCGGCATAAGTCGGGCTCGCCCTTCCACTCGGCGATGCACCGAGTTGCTCGTTCTTGCCTTTTATTTCTTAGCTTCTGAACTGATTCGCTCCTGGAACTTAGGCGGCGAACATCGGGCCCACCTTTCTAATCGGCGATGCGCCGATCGGTTCTTCAGGTCATCGATTTTCCTTGAATACACTCCTTGCCTGCGGTACTTTAGGTGGTGAGACTGTCCACTCGGCGTGTCGCTGAGTTCCCTTTTGCGAGTTCCAGCTTCCTTTTTCCTTCCATTTTGTAACTTTACAGTTTTTCTTTACGTTATCTTGTCCTTGTCTTATTCCAAAACCTTCATGCTGCACACAAACGATTTAACATTAGTTATAGGTACAAAATAGGCATCAAGGACACCAATTTGGCACAAACAAAGCTATAAATGAGTCAAAACTACCGACTCATCAACACCCCCAACTAAAACTTTTGCTTGTCCTAAAGTAAAACAGGAGATCAATGAACTCAATAGGGATGTCTACAAATAGTGCTCCTTGAGAACCCACATGGGAATGCACACAAGGATCAATCTAAGATAGAAGGATCAAATGTACACTAAAAGCATCAAATTTTGACTGGTCATCATCAGTTAAAGTCTATGCTCACAAGTGCATTCCCATGTGGGTTCTCAAGGAGCACTATTTGTAGACATCCCTATTGAGTTCATTGATCTCACTATTTGTAGACATCCCTATTGAGTTCAAGGATCAATCTAAGATAGAAGGATCAAATGTACACTAAAAGCATCAAATTTTGACTGGTCATCATCAGTTAAAGTCTATGCTCACAAGTGCTCACCTAAAATGCAAATTTATGCCCACAAAGATATTTGAATGCCCTTACACCAAAAAGGATTCCATTCTCTTGCCAAATTCAATTGAAGATCAACATTTCAGAATCGACACAACACTCACACTCTCAAAAGAGAAAGAGTTTTCACAACTTTACCCATAGGCTTGCCTGAGTTTTCCATCTAACAATCACAAGGTTCATGCAAGAACAAAAAGGACTTTAGAGGCTTGTAATGGGGCTGGGGAACAAGGTATGATCAATTTTGGGTTAAAGGCTCTACCTTCGTGAAGCATGGTTCCCAATTCACTTCTCCTTCCCTTTCTTTCACACTTTTCAACTTTTCAACTGATCCTTTTATCACTTTGCAGCACACAACACATTTTTAGGAACATCCCTTCTTATTCTTCCCCTTTTTTTCTCAATGCACAACGACACTATTTTATTTGAATCTTTTCCTTCTTTTTTTTATATATATAGGGGTTCCATCATTCTCTCACACAATCTTTTCAACGGATCAAGTTCACAAATTTAAAGCTTTTTTTCTTCCTTCATTCTCACCGCACCCTCAACTTAGGCTTTTGGCCTGAGTTGGCTATTCAAACTAGCCAATACTTCACGAAGGTTATAGGAGGAAGAGACATGGCATTTTCAAACAACATCTAAAGTTTTTATATTTGTGTTTCAATCAAGGAAAATGATAGGCTCAAATGGTGCTAAGCTGGGTTCACACCCTCACAAGGTGGCCAACAAAGGTATATCAATTAGGTTCACCCTAAAAAATTAATGCCTAAGATCATTTCCCACATTCATCAATGCTTAGTCAATAGGACTACCGGGGCAAGTTCTAGGCATCATCATACACACCTTTCAAGTAAAGCTCACCGCACATGGCATTCAAACACAATTGTGGATCACAACTCTACTAGTCAAGCTTGCGTGCAACGGTCATTTCCAGACTCACCATCGACAATTCGCTAGTCACAACAAGAGGCTAAGACTTTACACAAGACTTATGCAACTCCAATTTACCTCGTTGGATGCACACCCAACATATCGTTCAATCAAGAGCACTATTCAAGTCATCGATATTGAACACAATCGACACTCAAAAGTACAATAGAATTGCATTCATTCATTCAGCACAACATCAACAACGCTAAGTAAAGAGAGATATCACGAGAGAGACCAAAGTCACATATGTAAATCAAAACAAAAGCAACAATCTAACATACAAATAAACGGGGCTAGGAGCAAAACCACCCCATCAAAAAGTTAACGCAGTGTCCTCAATGTGAAATACAAAAATAAACATAAAAACATAAAGATAGATAAAGTGCAAAAGAGAGTCCCCTGTCCCGCTATGCCGGAGGTATGTCATCAACCTGGACATCAGTGCCCGGTCCGCTCTCCTCTGTCTGCTGGGTCCCACTCAACCCAATCATAAAAGTCTCCTGGAGAGAGTCTGTAGTGGCTGCTCTGATCATATCGTCCTCCAAATATGTGAGGTTCGCCTATACCTCCCGATCTCTCAAAGCAAGGTCCTCCTCATCCATCTCAGGTGCATCAGACACACCATCATTATCAGCTGTCGGAGCAACACCTATGATGGTAGGCAGTGGAATGTCAACACTTGTACCCTTTGGCACATCCACACTACCCCATAACATGGTGATGTCGGTGGACTTCAGCTCGTCCACATCTTTCCTCAAGCAAGAAATGTCGGTATAAATAGTTGTCTGTTCCATAGAACTACCCTCTCTCTGCTCACATGCTTCAAATATAGCGGTGAGGGCCTCCAAAGCCTCCTAGTAAGTGGTGATAGTTCGGCGCAGATCCGCCAACTCTGCTCGAATGGGGTCAAGTGCGGCAGCTATAACACGCTCTATCATACCCGGGACAACTGCCTAGACCCGAGAAGCACGCACATCCACAAAATGGGTAAAGTGCCCCATCTTAATAAGCATGGCCTGTGTCGAAGGTCGGGGACCGGGAGCTGTAGCTGGTGTGGGGGCAGAAGAGGGGCCTGGTGCCGGAACGGAAGTGGCAGGAGCATCAGAAACAGGAACACCTGTCGGCTTAACTAAGGAGTGGGGGAACCCGTCTCTATGGCCTCAACATCCATGACCAGAGATGTGTCAACTGGGGCTCTCCTTCTCCTCTTGGCCTGATCCTTCAAGTACTCAGCCTCGATCCTCCGTATGTCACAAGATGATGTCGACGTAACCTCAACATCCGTCTTTCTATCGAACGGGACACTGGCCCACCTACACAGGGAGGTATGCTGCTTCTTGGCCCTCATCAACATCTTGCTCTCAATAATCATACCCAATTTCAACAACTTTCTATCAATAATACACCCCAATAGTGCAGCCTTTTGATGCCTAAGAATCGACTCATTCTGGGAAGGCATGAGTGTACTACTCAGAAATCCAAACCAATATCGGGCAACGATGTTGAGGTCCCTTTTCTCGATAATGGCTCCAGTATCCAACCACCGAGGGGAGGCATCACTTATTAACGGAGCCAACCACCCCTTGAGGGCGTCCAAATGAAGCTTTAACTTGTCAGCCAACGAATGTCGCCACCTAAAGATGCAACCTAATGCACCATTATTCTCCGTTTGGCTACATTTGACCTTCTTCCAGCGCACCATCGCAAAGTCAACGGGTTTCATCAACTGTGCTTGCTTCTTGACTCTCGGGATCAAATCGGAGTAGGCGGCATAGAACTCTCGTACCCATGTAGGTACGTACGGGCTCTGGGGCTTTGTAAATATTTGGAACTTGTGCACCCGAATTGTCTCCCATACCTGGGGATCTGTCCACCACCCTATCGGTAGACAATCTCTTTTCCTTGAGGATCATATGTGAACCCTCGGTCTTGAGCCTGTTCATCGACCGCGGAATCTCAGCTGGGGTAGGAATTTGAGCTGGAACATCGGGGACAGGAGCAGAAGCTACCAGAGACATAGGTCTGGCAGTAGGAGTAATGACCCTAGCCAGTGGGTCATGTAGAGACTTGGAACTCAATTCGGCACAAGTTTGTTTCAAAATCTCCTCAATAGGAGTCCCGAACTCCTCCCCATCTGAACTATCGGATTCAGTGGAGGTGAGCTGTATGGAAAGTTGTTGACTGTCCGAGGAAGCACTCTCCGAGACCACTTGCTTCCTTTCCGTTTGTGTTGGGACTGTGGAGCTCTTTGTTGTCGTGGTCTGTCAACTTCTGAAGCAATTTCAATACGCTTGGCTTGCTTCCGTGGATGTTTCTGAACAAAAATTTTTTGATAAGGCATATCTGTCAACCAAAACAAACAAACACAAAGATCGATCAAAGCAGGATAGAATAGGGTCAACCAAGAAAAGTTGCAGACAGACTTGCTGAACAGGTCGGCGAGTCGCCTAAGCTATTGGGCGAGCAAAAGGGGCATCACCTAAAGTAACAGACTCAGCTCAGAAAAAATTCAAGTATAAAGGGAGATAAAAAGTTCATTCGGCGAGCTAAAGGAGAGCTCACCGAATATCACACATAGCACATGCAACAATTCATCTACAAAGGGCGATGGGGAGTGCAATGGATGAGTTGGTGATTAGAACGGCGAGCCCGACTTAGCTCACTGATTATGATCTAACATCCCAATATACAACAATTAAAGCTCAAATAGCATCAATTAGCAACGACCTAACCCCAATTTCTACCCGGGGTACTCAGACTTCCCCAAAACAATTCGAAAACAACAAAATGATGATTTTGCCCTTAATAAAGACGTCACCCAATCCATCATTGGGAAAATTCAAGCCATTCGATTGAATTCGAGGCTACTTAGACTTCACCCATTAATTAATCAACAACCCACAAGCATCAAATTCAAAAACCCAATTCAACAAAGCCAAAAATGTATGAAACAAAACAGAATCATGCTCAAACACAATTCACACAATTGAACGAACTATCAGCAATCAAGACATACAATTTTAGCATCAAATCAAGTGCCCAGCTAATCACGATATGAAATTAACAAAATATGCTAGCAAAAATTGAAACCCAAGAAAACTAACCTCAAGGCTGAAAATACGAAGTAACACGGATTAAAATGGGAAACGGGGACAAATCCAAAGCACTCCAGTAATAGCTAAATGCAACAAAGTGTGAATGCAAAAGCAAAAATGTGCGAGTATGTGAGGAGACAAGGAAAATTTCAAGTATGATGCAAATTTGAATATGAAAAGATTAAAAACCCTTCAGTTCGCGCCCCAAAGGGCGATGATATTAACGTTGCTTTTCCACTCAGCGATTCACCGAGTGGTACAATTCCTCGCCAAAAATCACAGGAGTCCAGGAATTTGTGCAAGTCAAGAAGGCGAGCTAAATCGGGCTCGCCTTTCCACTTAGCGATTCGCCGAGTGGGCAGTTTGCTCGCCCAATCTTTCAGTGTGATCCTCAACTGCAGCCTTAAATATTTGATGAAATTAGGCAATCCTAGGAGCCTTTGGACGATACATCAATTGATCCAGCCCCTCGCCTAGTAACCATCACTTGAAATTTCATACCCCAACCTACACAACCAATAAACGGTATTCCAAAATACTAAAATAAAGCTTGGGTTGTCTCCCAAGAAGCACCTTATTTAACGTCGTGGCACGACGTGGACATGCATTCTGTAATACCCCAAGCTTCCAAGGGATTTTAAAATGCAGAACTCACCTGAAGACAGTGACCTACGGGCCGTAGGTGGGAACCGTCAATGGCACCGTGAAATTTCAGGATTTCCAAGTTTCTGAACCTTGACCTACGGAACAGCAGGACGGTTCGTAGTCCAATTGACGGGCCGTAAATGCCTTCCAGACTTAGCCAAATTTTTAGGCCAAAATGAACTTTCTGAATCAATTGACGGAAGAACAGGACGGTCCGTCAATTGATGTACGGACCGTAGATCCTGTCCGTCGATTGGCCCCGACAGTTTTTAATTAAGGGCTTCTTGGTCTTTTTCCTAATTGTTTACCTATTAAGCTAAGTCAGTTTTACCCTTAATCTTAGACCTATAAATACTTTCTAAGCCTAATTCATTTCATTCTAATTCATTCCAAAACTCTCCTCTCTCAAATATTTCTCTCTCTAAAAAGAAACTCTCTCAACTCTCAAGGAAGAAGAAGGAGCTTGAATCCTCCATTGAAGACCTTCAATCTTCTCCAATTTTTTGTGGATTGCTTTAAGGTATGATAGTGTTCACCATTAGGAGTATTTTCCTCCAATGGGCCCTTCCTCTTCTTCATGATTTTCAAAGGTTTACTCTAACCCAATTGAATTAGGGTTTGTGATCAATCATTGTGGGTTCTTCAATTATGATTTCAATTATTGATTTTATGACTCCTAGTGCACGATTTAGCGTGATAAAGTAACTTAGTGCATGAATTAGCGTGAATTACATGATTTGATGTAAAGATTGCATGAACCCCCATGATCCCAATCTAATTCTCCCCAATTTGATAATCTATGCTTTGATTGTTGGGTTGAGCTATGGTTTGATGAAGTTTATGAATTCTCTATGAAATCAAGCATACATTATAAATGAATTGAGGATAATCTTATAAATTTAGCATGATTTTCCTCTATTATGTGAATTCCTTCAAGTATGGGTAAATTGTCTTAATTATGGCTTTCTAAGCATGAGCTTGCATTAAATTGCATGATATGAGTTGAACTTGCATGAACCCATATGAACTCTAGGAACTATGAAATATGAGCATGATGAATTAATGGTGCTTTGAGAGTAAAGTGCCAAAGTTATGATATGATGATGCTATGGTCGAGTAGTGAAAGGTTTTCTCACGTAATTCTCCCATTATGATAAAAGAAGAACAAAGAGGCGATTACCCATGCTCTTAAGGAGCTATTCTAATGATTTAAGCTTGGACAAGGTCCATGAAAAATGAATATCTACAAGCATGATTTTAGCTTGAATTGGTAACCCTAGTTGTACCTTTTCATGTTTGATGATATAAATATATTAATGACTAATCCGTGGGAATTATGCTTAGCACCGAGTGGATATTTAGATGGAAGCCCTCCCATTAGTAGAGGCTGGGTCTTCTAGTGAAAGCTCTCCCGTTAGTAGAGGCTGGGTTTTCTAGATGGAACTCTCCCGCTAGTTGAGGCCGAGTCTCCTAAAGCAATCTCTATCCCATAAACTATGTTGCAACCATAGGATGTTGTCTTTAAGTAGACATTAGCTTGTGGATCCACATAAGCTAAGAAGTTCATGGTCTTACCTTGGCAAGTAGGACACCCTTTTTTGGTGTGGGGTAGACACCGGATTCCATGTTGGTAGCTCACATGGTCTTACATGTCGGTTAAGACTTTTCCCCACAAGTTAATGAATAAGTGTTCTCATGATGAAGTAAAGAAAAGAAGGAAAGATGATTTAGCTTGCTTTGGCCTTGATATATGCTTTATGTTTCATGTTTCTCATGTTTATCATGATTTTAGCTTGGCCATTACATGTCATGATTATGTCTCTCTCTAGCATGATTTATGTGTTTATGTGCATTGCTATCATAATTAGTACTTAATTGTGCTAACGCATACTCTTGCCTACATTAACTTCTTTGGTGTAGGACGTGGCAGTTCACCTTCCACTCATGGCTAGAGCATTGACTTAGAGTTGGGAAAAAGACTTGGTGAGTCCTCATCTATCCGAGGACATGGCCTAGTTGTTCTTATTTTCATTTCATTTCTTTTCAGTGTTGGATATTGTATTGGGCTGCGTCCCTACCACTTTTATTCGTATTCTATGATATTAGAAGGCTTTGAGACATAAGTTGTAGACTTCCGCTGTTTTGAGTAAAGCTTTGATATAAAATGCTCTTTTGAACTCTTTTTTCTCTATTATCTTGTATGTTATGTATGCTAAGGGCTTGTATGAGGCCTCTCGGGGTCTTGTACACCGTGTTACATCTAGAGGCTACCCTGGGTCGTGACAAACTTTGTATCAGAGCGCAAGGTTTTAGAAAGATCCTAGGATGTCTCATAAGCCGCGTCAAGTAAAGTCTTGTTCATGAGTGTGAAGAGTGCCACATTTATGATTGAGAGGCTATAAGATGTTTTAGAAATTCCACTTCTTTAATTTCTCGTAAGTCATGCCATAGAGTTTAACTCTATATATCTCTCTCCTAATCCCTATCCTACGCGTTTCAGGATATGGTGACCCGAAGAGCTTACGCTAGAAGAAACATGGGATAGAATGTGGAACAAGAAGCTCCTCCTCAAGCTCCTCAAGTTCCGGTCGACCCTTTGGCGGAACAGGTTACTAATGCAGAGTTTTGGGCTGCTTTCCAAGTATTGGCTCAAGCCGTGATGGCTCAAGCCAGTAGAGAGGTGGTAGCACCCGTGAACCCAAATGTGGGTACATCGGCATCAAGAGTGAGGGACTTTATGAGGATGAATCCTCCGGAATTCCACGGCTCTAAGGTTGAGGAAGATCCTCAAGAATTCATTAATGAAGTGTACAAGGTGTTGATGATCATGGGTGTGACACTAGAAGAAAAGGCGGAGTTGGCCACTTATCAACTCAAGGGTGTTGCCCAAATTTGGTTCACTCAATGGAAGAGTGAGAGGGCGATTAATGAGGGACCCCTTGATTGGGAGAAATTCAAGGTTGCTTTCCTTGATAGGTTCTTCCCTCTTAAGAAGAGAGAGGCTAAGGTGCTTGATTTTATTAACCTTCGACAAGGAAATATGAGTGTGAAAGAGTATGCATTGAAGTTCACACAATTGGCTAGATATGCTCCGTCCATAGTTACCGACCTAAGGGCAAGAATGAGCAAATTTGTGTCGGGAGTGTCCGATATGTTGGTGAAAGAGTGCCGCACCGCCATGCTTGTGCACTACATGGATATTTCTCGCCTCATGGTTTATCCCGAACAAATTGAAGAAGAAAAGCTTAAGGAAAGGTCTATGGAGACCAAGAGGGCTAGGACCGGAGATGGAAACTTTTCCCATGCAAGGTCCGATGGACATGGTCGTCCTAGATTTCGACCAAGGTTCTCTAACCAAGGCTCATCCAATGCTCCTATGAAGTCCAACAATGATAGGGTGTCTAACCCCAAGTCTCAAGGAGGGAATAATGGTGGTTCTTTATTGGCTCCTTATGCCAAGTGTGGGAAAAAGCATGAAGGTAGATGTCTAGCCGGTATGGATGGTTGTTATAATTGTGGAAAGAGTGTTCACAAGATGAGCGATTCTCCATCTCTCACGGCCAAGGGAAGAGAGAATAAGCAAGCTCCACCTAGGGGATCGGGTTCGAATGCTCAGAAGTAAAACCAATTTTATGCACTTCAGGCTCGTCATGAGCAAGAAAGCTCTCCTGATGTGGTTACCGATATGTTAAGAGTTTTCCATTTTGATGTTTACGCTTTGCTTGATCTCGGTACTACCTTGTCTTTTGTGACGCCATATGTGGCTATGAGGTTTGATGTTGTTCCGGATGCGTTGCTAGATCCTTTTCGTGTTTCTACTCCGATTGGAGAATCTATCATGGCTAAGAGAGTTTATAGAGATTGTCCCGTCTCCTTATCCCATAGAGTCACTCAATTGATCTTGTAGAGCTTGATTTGCTAGATTTTGATGTTATTCTTGGGATGGATTGGTTGCATGCTTGTTATGCTTCTATTGATTGTAGGACTCGAATGGTCAAAGTTTCAGTTTCCAAATGAGCCTATCCTAGAGCGGAAGGGAGGAAATTCTATGTTTCGAGGTCAATTTGTTTCTCATCTAAAAGCTAGAAAGATGATCTCAAAGGGTTGCATTTACCCTCTTGTTAAGGTGAGGGATATAGATTTCGAGACCCCTACTCTCGAGTCGGTCCTCATTGTTAATGAGTTTCCGGAAGTGTTTCCCGATGACTTGCCAGATATTCCTCTTGAAAGGGAAATAGACTTCGGTATTGACCTTATCCCAGATACACAACCTATTTCTATTCCTCCTTATATAATGGCTCCGGCGGAACTTAAGGAACTAAAAAAGCAGTTGAAAGACTTTTTGGATAAAGGTTTCATCCGGCCAAGTATTTCTCCATGGGGTGCTCCGGCCTTGTTTGTAAGGAAGAAAGATGGTTCACTCCGTATGTGTATCGACTATCGCCAATTGAACAAGGCTACCATTAAGAATAAGTATCCTCTACCAAGGATAGATGACTTGTTTGATCAACCTCAAGAGGCTAGTTATCTCTCTAAGATCGACCTTCGTTCAGGCTATCACCAATTAAGGGTGAAGGAAGATGATATTTCAAAAATGGCTTTCTGGACTAGGTATGGTCACTACGAGTTCTTGGTAATGTCGTTTGGGTTGAAAAATGCTCTGGCCGTATTTATGGACTTGATGAATAGAGTGTTTAAGCAATACCTTGACATGTTTGTGATTGTGTTTATTGACGACATTTTGATCTACTCAAAGAATGAGGGTGAACATGTTAATCATTTGAGGATTGTATTGCAAGTCCTCAAGGACCAACAACTCTTTGCGATGTTTAGTAAATGTGAGTTTTGGTTAAGGTCCGTGACTTTTCTTAGTCATATTGTTCCGGTAAGGGCAATGAGGTAGATCCTAAGAAGATGGAGGCGGTTAAGAATTGGCCTAGACCTTTATCACGTTTGGATATCCGTAGTTTCTTGGGCTTAGCCGGTTATTATAGGAGGTTAGTTGAAGGGTTTTCATCCATTGCTTCTCCATTGACGGCTTTGACTCAAAAGAAGGTTAAATTTGCATGGTCCGAAGCATGTGAGAAGAGTTTTCAAGAGTTGAAGGATCGACTTACTTCGTCTCCGATATTGACTCTACCGGAAGGATCCGATGGTTTTGTGGTTTATTGTGACGTCTCGGGAATTGGGATAGGATGTGTTCTTATGCAAAACAGGAAGGTCATTGCTTATGCTTCAAGACAACTTAAGGTGCATGAAAAGAACTATCCTGCTCATGACTTAGATTTAGCGGCAGTTGTGTTTGCTTTGAAAATATGGCGACATTATTTGTATGGAGTACATGTAGATGTCTTCACCGACCATAAGAGTTTACAATATGTGTTTAAACAGAAAGATTTGAATCTCCGCCAAAGAAGGTGGCTCGAGTTGTTAAAAGACTATGATATGAGTGTTCTCTATCATCCCGGTAAGGCTAACGTGGTGGCGGATGCTCTTAGTCGATTATCAATGGGTAGTTTTGCTCATGTTGAGGATGGTAAGAAAGAGTTGGTTCGCGATGTCCATAGATTGGCTCGATTGAGTGTTAGATTGGTTGATTCTACTAAAGGTGGTGTTACGGTTCGCAAGGGTTCCGAATCCTCTTTTGTGCATAATGTGAAAGCTAAGCAAGGTCTTGATCCTAACTTGGTTGAACTAAAGGAAGCGGTACTCAAGAAGTCCATAGAGGTTTCTCCCAAGGGGGAGATGGTGTGCTTCGATATCAAGGTCTTTTGTGTGTCCCCAATGTAGACGGCTTAAGAGAGCAAATTTTATCAGAAGCCCATAGTTCTCGATATTCCATCCACCCAGGAGCTACCAAAATGTACCGTGATTTGTGAAAAATTTATTGGTGGAACGTAATGAAGAAAGATATTGTGGAATTTGTGGCTAAGTGTCCTAATTTCCAACAAGTGAAAGTTGAGCATCAAAGGCCGGGAGGTTTGACCCAAGATATTAGTATTCCTACTTGGAAGTGGGAAGATGTGAATATGGATTTTATTGTGGGTTTGCCTCGCACGAGGTGACTATTTGATTCGATTTGGGTTGTTGTTGATAGAATGACAAAGTCAGCCCATTTCATTCCCATCAAGAATTCTTATTCGGCAGAGGATTATGCTAAGTTGTATTTGAGGGAGATGGTTAGGTTTCATGGAGTGCCTTTATCTATTATCTCTGATCGTGGTACACAATTTACTTCTCAATTTTGGAACTCGTTCCAAAAAGGTCTAGGTACTCGTGTTAAGCTTAGTACGGCCTTTCATCCCCAAATCGATGGGCAAGCGGAGCGCACTATTCAAACCTTGGAAGATATGTTGAGAGCTTGTGTAATTGATTTCAAGGGTACTTGGGATGATCACTTGCCTTTGATTGAGTTTGCTTATAACAATAGCTACCATTCTAGTATTGGTATGGCTTCATTTGAGGCTCTCTATGGTAGGAGGTGTAGATCACTTATAGGTTGGTTTGAAGTTGGTGAAGTTTCTTTGATAGGCCCGAGTTGGTGCATGAGGCTATGGAGAAAGTTCGACTTATTAGGGAGAGGTTGAAAACGGCTCAAAGTCGACAAAAGTCCTATGTCGATGTTAGGAGAAGAGAATTAGAATTCGATGTGGATGATTGGGTTTACTTGAAAATCTCACCCATGAAGGGTGTAATGAGATTTGGGAAGAAAGGGAAGCTTAGTCCCCGTTATGTAGGCCCATATCAGATCTTGAGACGTGTTGGTAAGGTTGCTTATGAGCTTGACTTGCCTAATTATTTGGCATATGTGCATCCCGTATTCCATGTCTCATTATTGAAGAAGTGTGTTGGTGATCCGACCACTATTGTGCCATTAGAGAATCTTGGCATAAAGGATAGTCTTTCTTATGAAGAGGTTTCGATTGAGATTTTAGACCTGCAAGTCCGGAAGTTAAGAAATAAGGAAGTTGCTTCCGTGAAAGTTCTATGGAGGAATCAATTAGTTGAGGGTGCTACTTGGGAGGCCGAGGCCGATATGATGTCCCGATATCCTCATCTCTTTCCTTTCGATCCTACTCTAGCTTGGGGTATCTTGATCCTCATGGTTCATTCTTTTGGTCTCATGTGTCATAATTGACTTCCATGATTCCTTGAATATGTATGTTCATGAAGAGTCTTATATGATTATGTGCATTTGAGTATGAGTTGCATAAAGTCTTCATGATATGATGTGTTGATCATGCTTTAGCTTGGAGTTGATGTTTCCTCCTCGGATATGTGCATTTATGTGATTGCATGCTAGGTTGGGTTGTTAGTCCGTGTCTATTACCCTTCTCAAGATGTCTTGATTCTCATTCGAGAACGAATGTTCCCAAGGGGGAGATATTGTAACACTCCAAGCTTCCAAGGGATTTTAAAATGTAGAACTCACCTGAAGACAGTGACCTACGGAGGCCACCTACGGGCCGTAGATGGATTGACGGGTTGTAGGTGGGAACCATCAATGGCACTGTGAAATTTCAGGATTTCCAAGTTTCTGAACCTTGACCTACGGAACAGCTGGACGGTTCGTAGTCCAGTTGACGGGCCGTAGATGGGTTTTGTAGATGCCTTCAAGACTTAGCCAAATTTTCAGCCAAAAATGAACTTTCTGAATCAATTGACGGAAGAACAGGACGGTCCGTCAATTGATGTATGGACCGTAGATCATGTCTGTCGATTGGCCCCGATAGTTTTTAATTAAGGGCATTTTGGTCTTTTTCCTAATTGATTACCTATTAAGCTAAGTCGGTTAATTCTCCCCAATTTGATAATCTATGCTTTGATTGTTGGGTTGAGTTATGGTTTGATAAAGTTTATGAATTCTCTATGAAATCAAGCATGGGTTATAAATGAATTGAGGATAATCTTATAAATTTAGCATGATTTTCCTCTATTATGTGAATTCCTTCAAGTATGGGTAAATTGTCTTAATTATGGCTTTCTAAGCATGAGCTTGCATTAAATTGCATGATATGAGTTGAACTTGCATGAACCCATATGAACTCTAGGAACTATGAAATATGAGCATGATGAATTAAGGGTGCTTTGAGAGTAAAGTGCCAAAGTTATGATATGATGATGCTATGGTCGAGTAGTGAAAGGTTTTCTCACGTAATTCTCCCATTATAATAAAAGAAGAACAAAGAGGCGATTACCCATGTTCTTAAGGAGCTATTATAATAATGTAAGCTTGGACAAGGTCCATGAAAGATGAATATCTATAAGCATGATTTTAGCTTGAATTGGTAACCCTAGTTGTACCTTTACATGTTTGATGATATAAATATGTTAATGACTAATCCGTGGGAATTATGCTTAGCACCGAGTGGATATTGAGATGGAAGCCCTCCCGTTAGTAGAGGCTGGGTCTTCTAGTGAAAGCTCTCCCATTAGTAGAGGCCGGGTTTTCTAGATGGAATTCTCCCATTAGTTGAGGCCGAGTCTCCTAAAGCAATCTCTATCCCATAAACTATGTTGCAACCATAGGATGTTGTCTTTAAGTAGACATTAGCTTGTGGATCCACATAAGCTAAGAAGTTCATGGTCTTACCTTGGCAAGTAGAACACCCATTTTCGGTGTGGAGCAGACACCGAATTCTGTGCTGATAGCTCACATGGTCTTACATGTCGGTTAAGGCTCTTCCCCACAAGTTAATGAACAAGTGTTCTCATGATGAAGTAAAGAAAATAAGGAAAGATGATTTAGCTTGCTTTGGCCTTGATATATGCTTTATGTTTCATGTTTCTCATGTTTATCATGATTTTAGCTTGGCCATTGCATGTCATGATTATGTCTCTCTCTAGCATGATTTATATGTTTATGTGCATTGCTATCATACTTAGTACTTAATTGTGCTACCGCATACTCTTGCCTACATTAACTTCTTTGGTGTAGGACGTGGCAATTCACTTTCCACTCGTGGCTAGAGCATTGACTTATAGTTGGGAAGAAGACTTGGTGAGTCCTCATCCATTCGAGGACATGGCCTAGTTTGTCTTATTTTCATGTCGTTTCTTTTAAGTGTTGGATATTGTACTGGGCTACGTCCCTACCACTTTTATTTGTATTCTATGATATTAGAAGGCTTTGAGACATGAGTTGTAGACTTCCACTGTTTTGAGTAAAGCTTTGATATAAAATGCTCTTTTGAACTCTTATTTTTGTGTTATCTTGTATGTTATGTATGCTAAGGGCTTGTATGAGGCCTCTCAGGGTATTGTACGCCGTGTTACATCTAGGGGCTACCCTGGGTCGTGACACATTCAAGCATTATCCAAGTACACCACATCATTCAATCGCACAACAGGGGCCTCTCAAAAGTAGAGTTTCAGCCTTTGCCCATTTACTTTAAAGAATGACCTATTTTCACCTTGAACTTCAATGGCCCCGTTGTCAAACACACGATGTACCTTAAAAGGGCCTGACCACTTAGACTTGAGCTTACCCGAAAATAGTCTCAAATGAGAATTGTAGAGTAACACGCAATCACCCATCCTAAATTCTCGACGAAATATCTTGGCATCATGCCACCTTTTCATTTTCTCCTTATAAAGTGCGGTACTTTCAAAAGCTCGAAGTCGAAACTCTTCTAAAGCATGAAGTTGGTCAACTCGATCCTTGGATGTAACATCCCAATTCAAATTCATGGTTTTCAAAGCCCACAAAGCTTTATGCTCAAGTTCCACGGGAGAGGACATGATTTTTTGAACACTAACTGATATGGTGACATACCAATTAGGGTCTTAAAAGCAGTTCTATATGCCCACAAAACATCATCTAACCGTCGAGACCAATTAGAACGATTTGCATTCACAGTTTTGGCCAAAATTCCTTTAATTTCCTGATTGGACACTTCAACTGGCCCACTTGTTTGTGGATGGTAGGGGGTAGCAACCTTATTCTTTACTCCATATTTGGACAAAAGCGAGGCAAAAAGTCGGTTACGAAAATGAGAGCCCCCATCACTAATAATAGCACGCAGAGTGCCAAACCTTGCGAAGATGTATCGCTTGAGAAAATTCACCACGCTTTTACCCTCATTATTGGGTAAGGCCACTGCCTCTACCCACTTGGAAACATAGTCTACATCCATCAATATGTACTTGTTACTATAAGAGCTCACGAAAGGACCCATAAAATCAATGCCCCAAACATCAAATAGTTCAACCTCAAGAATCGGGGTAAGGGGAAGCTCATGCCTACGCGATACTCCACCTTGTTTTTGAAATTAGACACACCTGCGGACCGGGGAATTTGCATCTTGATACAATGTTGGCCAATAATAACCACTCTGCAACACCTTGGCAGCTGTACGCACCCCACTATAATGCCCACCGACCGAATATGCATGGCATGCATGAAGGATAGCATCAACTTCAACCTCAGGTACACATCTCCGAATTATGTGATCAGCATATTCTCAAAATAAAATATGGTTCATCCCAAAAATACTTCTTTGCATCAAAAAGAAACCTCTTGCGTTGATAAAATTTCTGTCCGTCGGGAACAATTCCACAAACCACATAGTTTGTGAAGTCGGCATACCAAGGTAGGGTACTCATTGATATAGCCATCACCGACTCATCGGGAAGGGCTTCATCAATGTCTTTCTCTTCGGAAACAACAACATTCATTTCGAGTCGCTATAATTGATCAGCTACTTGGTTTTCATAACCTCTCCGATCTTTGAACTCAAAGTTAAATTCTTGCAATAGAAGTACCCATTGGATTAATTGCAATTTTGCATCTTTCTTGGCCATCAAATAACGGGTAGCAGCGTGGTCAGTGTGCACCACCACCTTAGTCCCCAGTAAATAAGACCTAAACTTTTCAAATGCAAACATCACAGCTAATAACTCTTGTTCGGTGACGGTGTAGTTCTTTTGAGCCTCGTTCAAGGTTTTGCTTGCATAGTAGATTGGATGAAAAAACTATCCTTTACGTTGACCGAGCACAACACCTAAGACTACACCACTAGCGTCACATATTAACACAAATGGAATACTCGAATCCGGAGCAATTATGAATGGGGCCGACACGAGTTTCTCTTTTAAGCTCTCAAAAGCATTCACACCAAGCTTCATCAAACATAAATGCACTATTTTTCTCAAGTAGCTTGTAAAGAGTATGAGCTATTTTAGAGAAGTATTTAATAAACTGTCAATAAAAACCGCATGACCTAAAAAACTTCTAACCCCTTTTTCCGAGATAGGAGGAGGTAACCTAGAAATAACCTCCACTTTGGCCTGATCCACTTGTTTACCATCCCCCGAAATCTTATGCCCCAAAATAATCCCTTCTTTCACCATAAAGTGAAACTTCTCCCAATTGAGTACAAGGTTTGTTTTGACACATCTATTTAGGACCTTACCCAAATGCTCAAGGCATTCTTCAAAAGAGTCTCCCACCACAAAAATAACATCCATAAACACCTCCATTGACTCTTCAACCATATCAGCAAAAATAGACAACATACACCTTTGGAACGTTGCAGGTGCATTACATAACCCAAAAGGCATTCGTTTAAATGCAAACATTCCATAGGGGTAGTTGAAAGTTGTCTTGTCTTGATCCTCTGGGGCAATAGAAATTTGATTATACCCAGAATACCCATCAAGGAAGCAATGCCATCCACGCGCGGCAAGTCAATCTAACATTTGGTCCATGAAAGGCATAGGGAAATGGTCTTTTTCGGTCGATGAATTAAGCTTTCTATAGTTCATACACACACGCCAACCGGTAACCGGTCGCATTGGCACAAGTTTGCCTTTCTCATTCGGGACCACAGTCATACCACCCTTCTTTGGGACACATTGAACCGGGCTCACCCACTTGCTATCCGTAATAGGGTAGACAACACCTGCGTCAAGCAATTTAATAATCTCTTTCTTAACAACCTCTTGCATTGGAGGGTTAAACCTCTTTTGATGCTCAATGCTTGGTTTACAATCACTCCCCAATTGAATTTTATGAGTACAAATACCCGGTGGAATTCCCACAATATTAGCAATTGTCCAACCTATACCTTTTATGAACCTTTTGAGCTCACTCACAAGGGCTTTTACTTGCCCGTCAAGTAAATTAGCAGCAATAATAACGAGCAAAGTATTATTGACTCCCAAGAATACATAACAAAGATGTGGAGGGAGTGCTTTTAACTCAAGTTTCGGTGGCTCTTCAATAGAGGGTTTCGCTGGAGGATGTTCCCTATTCTTCAAGTCAACATCATCAAGCTTCAAAGGTGGTTTAGAACATGAACCTACCCCCAAGAAAGAAGCCACCACCTCATCATAATCTTAATATCTTCACCATCGTATTTCAAAAGTTTGGCAGCTAAATAGTCACCAAGGCATGAGAGTTCACCAATGCTACCAACCGCTTCATCGATTACGTCAATCACCGACACCACATGGGTTCATTTGGTTGTTTCATAGACTTGCATACATTAAAATTGACTTCCTCCTCATTAACTCTAAATTTTAAGTCACTACTCTCCACATCAACCAAGCTCTCCCGGTAGCCAAGAATGGTCTACCCAAAATAATAGGAATTTCGGCATCTATCTCACAATTAAGAATGACAAAATTTGCCGGAAATATGAACATGTCAACCTTTACCAAAATATCATAAAGAATACCGATAGGTCGTTTGATAGAACGATCCACCATGAGAAGGCGTATTGTGGTTGACTTAGGCTCACCGAGCCCCAACTTCTTGAAAATGGCATAGGGCATCAAGTTTATACTCGCCCCCAAATCACATAATGCTTTGGCAAACCTGTACATCCCAATAGTGCAAGGGATAGTGAACGCTCCTGGATCATCCTTTTTAGCCACCACATTTGTCATAATAGCGATGCAACTATGGGATACCTCAACTATCTCAAAGTCCATGCTCCTCTTTTTCGTGACCAATTCCTTCATAAATTTCACGTAACCCGGCATTTCGAGCAAAGCATCCACCAATGGAAGATTGATAGATAAAGACTTAATAATAGAGAGAAACTTTTGGAACTTTTCATTGTCGTCTTTCTTTTTCAATCTTTGTGGGAATGGTGGGTTGATTTTAGGCAACGGATTTGGAGAAACCGATTTTGATGCAGCCTCCACCTTAGGCGTAGCGATATCATCGGAATCATTATCTTTCACCACATCCTCATCTTTGTTGTGGACATCATTGGTCAACTCATCATGGAGAACATCACTCTCAATCACAATAGGTTGCTCTTGACTCACATCAGCCCCATCAACCTCAATCACATCATTGCCAACAATCTTGCCACTCCGAGTCACAATAGCCATACATTGAACATTTTCATTTTTCGGGTTTGCTAAAGTGTCACTAGGAAGGCCTCCATTTGGTCTTGGGTTTAATTGAGCTGAAATTTGAACCATTTGGGACTCAAGCTGTTTGATTGAAGCTGAGTGAGACGTCACTGTTTGATTTAGAGAAGAAAACTCTGCCTTCATCTCCTTGAGCACTTTATCCGAACCTTCCACCCTGTGCAAAATTTGAGCAAGCATATCTTCCGTTCTAAAGTTTTCCAGGTCAGCCTTTGGTTTGGTAACTTTGGGACGATCATGTGGAGGAACGTACCGATCTCTCTCACCCTCTCTCCAATTGACACCTCGATCACGCCACTCCCGATTATCTCTCTAGCCACCACCTAGTTCTTTGTTCCAACCTTGATTCCCATCCGTCCTTTGATAGCTCGGACGAGAACCCACCATTTGATTTGACACAAATTGGACTTCTTCATTGTACATGGCTTCAAATTTAGAATCATCCGGACACATAGCAACTGCATTCACGGCCTTGGGACCTGCACCCATGACATGCTTTGTCAACAAATCCATGTGGGTCATGATCTTAGCCATATTCACATCACGCTCTAGGTCCTTCTCAATTTGATCCTTTGTCATTCCCACCATAAGAGGTGATACTTGGTCTTCTCTTGTGTGCCATGCCCGATTGATCTTAGTCATATCATCAAGAAACGCCGATGCTATAGGAAACTGCTGTCTCATAATGCCACATTGAATTAAACGATCAACGATAGACTTGTTCACTCTATCAAGGCTACGGTAGAAATATTGCAACAACACATTTTCATGTAAACCATGAGTCGGACACTGTAGAAGGAGATTTTGGTAACTAATCCACGACTCATGTAGTGCTTCACCATCAAGTCTCTTGAAGTTCTGAATACCATTTCTCAACTTCACCATCTTTGAAGGAGGAAAGAACCTTTCTAGAAATGCTTCTGTAAGTTCCGCCCAAGAAGTAATTGAGTCTCTTAGTAGTTCAGCCAACCGCTTCGTTGCCTCCCTGGTTAGAGAGAAGGGAAACAACTGAAACCAAATCGACTCTTGAGAGATGTTCTTGAATGTGAAAGGGCTGCACGCATCCAAAATTTTTTGAAGATGCTCATGTGGATCCTCATGAGCAAGTCCTTCAAAGAATTCTTTGATTTGCAACAGCTGCAACATGGTGCCGGTAACATGAAAAATAGCATTACCCACAGTAGGGGGCAAGCGCATAGCTCTAGCGCTTCCAACTTGATCCACATTGAAGTCATTCACATTACTACTGTCCTCATGCGCTTGGTGCATGTCATCATTTTGACCAATAAGACTACCAGCTTCACTCATATCGTCACCTACTGAAAATAAACAACGAAAAAGACTAATAAGTAAATTCAACTACAATCAAACTAATTCACGAAAACACTTCGACACAAGGATTCTAAACGCTATTCCCCGGCAACGGCGCCATTTTTGATAACGCTCAACTACACCTATAACAATTCAATGTGTAGGCGGTCGCTAGCAATATAAACTCAACGAAGAGTTGGGGTCAATCCCACGAGGAATGGAACTAAGTACATAATTCAAATATGAAGTATTAAAGTGATCTAGCTTTTTGTAGGTGTAAACAAGTGAATAGATGCATAATGTAAATCCTCGATGTTTCAATTATCAAATAAGAAGAGCTTTGAAAGATTTATCGCGACAAACACGAATTAAGAAGGGATTTAACCAATGAGAAATGGGGCCTTAGGGATGTGTGAGTGCTCAACTACCAATTTCACTAAATGGGTCATTACGAATTGCTTAAGTATGCTAAATTATAATGGGTAGGCAGGATTTCAACTATGATAGCTATTTTACAATCAACTACCATGCTTTCAATTGGATTTTATCAAACCCCAACAGGCTATACAATAAGAACACAATCTTATACCTTAATTCAACCCACTTTAACAAGGTGGGTAGTACAAGTAAGAACTCATACAATCATCAATTGCTAATATCACTCAAATGCATCTTCTACAAGCATACTGTTCTTGGGCATATTTATATGCTAAATTACGACAAAGTACCCATCTTTAGCTTAGTTTCGAGTGCATGTTCTAATCTATTTATTGCGGTTTGAGTGAGTATTGCGATGATTGCACACTAATATACATGATTAGCCATTTTCAGGGTTCCTAAGACACATGTGCGCATAATGAGAGCAAAGGAAACAAGGATGACAAAGTACGCCAAAGGAGAACCGGGTGCAAGGCCGCCTTCCTGGCGCGATAGGGGCGCAAGGCCCCAGAACCAAAACTTTAGATACGCATTTCTGGCGCGCTGCAGGCGCACTAGGCCAATTGTTTGGACAAAATTGAGTTAATTTAGGATTTCCACTTGGGCCAGAATTAGGATTTTATTTCTAAAAATCTATAAATAGGATCCTAGGGTTATTTTATAAGGGGTTAGCTATTTTTTGGTGTGCAAGAGCAAGGGATTACAATTCATCTTTGGTTTTCAATTTTCTACTTCTTCTTTAGGTTTGAATTTTATGAAACTTATTATTTTTGAGTTTATGAATATTATGTGTGGCTAAACGCCTTGTTCTGGGGCTGTAGCTACGGGTTAGTGTTGAACATTGATTTGCTTTGAATTCACTATTGGTTATCATATACATTACTTTTACATTCTTGTTTTAGTATTTCATGCTAAGCCACCATAGAAATAAATTTATTGTCTATTCTTGGACTCGAGAGATGAAGAGGTAGATAGACCAGAGAATGTAAAAAGCTTGTTCTAACTTTGATTAGATTCGTGTTTAGGAGTGATGCCCGGATGAACACTTAGCTTGGTAACAAAACAGGATGAAATATAAATGCTCGCCAGTTAGGACTGCCTATCCCCGCTCAACGATGTAGTTAGACAGCTAGTTGGACTAGGCGATTAGAGGTCGAGAGATCATGATCATAACATCAACCCTGTAAATCAGTAATGTGATAACTTAAATTGATTCTTTGCATAAGATGTGATACGTGAAACCCAAAGCATGCTGCAGCCCTAGAATTGTCCCTTAATTGATTAAAACACCAAAATTATAGTTACCCTTGTTAGTTAGTTTATTATTTAAATTGTTCTTAGTAGTAGTAATCAAAATAATATCGTTAATATGTTCTTTAAGTTGTAGAGTTAATTGAATTGATATACATTGATCATAAGTCGCTTGGGTACGACAACCCGGTTCTAAAAGAGCCATTTATTACTTCTGCGACCACGTACACTTGCTCGTGCAATTGGGAGCAACAAGTTTTTAGCGCGGTTGCCGGAGACTTAGAAATTAATTTATATTTAATTCTTTGGAGTCTACTAGTGATTGTTCAAAGTGCTAATAACTTGATCTTAGCCATTTTGTATTGTAGGCAATTAGGATCTGAAGTCTGGCTAGCAAAGGTGATCTTGTTGAACCAGACGACGAACCTGAACGAGCCCTTTGACAATGAAAAATGCTAGCTAATCTCGGACGACAGCAGGAATTAGGACTAGATCTCCCAAAAAACCTAGACAAAAACCCGATTGATGATCGTGGAGAACACGTGGAAAGAGAACACATGGAGATACCTGCAGTGATAGCTCTGAGGCCAGTTCGTGATGTGGCAGTCCCATTCACCACCAGTATGACCTCGAGCATACGGAAACCACCACCGGGTGGAAGATTTGAGTTGAAACAATCCATAGTGCATCTCCTCCATACTAATGGGTAATTCACTGGCCTGCCCCATGAAGATCCCCAAGTTCACCTCAAAGGTTTCCTGGAGATAACCAGCACTTATATATCAAATGGGGTATCAACTGATTATGTGCGATTGACCTTGTTCCCATTTTCACTTTTGGGAGAAGCGAGGCGATGGTTAGACTCTGAGCCTCCCAACTCTATCACCATATGGGATCAGTTAGCAAAGAAGTTCCTTAATTGATTCTTCCCCTTAGGTAGAACTGCGAAACTGAGAAGTGAAATATTGAGTTTCAAGTAGAGAAGCGGAGAGAACATGTACCTTGCCTGGGATAGATTTAAACAAATGTTGCTTGCATGTCCACATCACTATCAGGCGAATAAGGTACTAGCTCATACCTTTATTGAAGGCCATGAATATAATTCTAGGGTGCTATTGAATACTGCAGTAGGTGGGCAAGCTCTTGAGAAAACCTATGATGAGTTAGTGGAGCACTTGGACAAAATGTCTGAAAGTAACCCGGATTGGAATGGTGATACGCAAAGGAGCACAGCACCAAAGGCTGCAAGTGTTTTTGAAGTGGATCAATTAACTGCACTGAATGCAAAATTGGATGCGCTAGGAACTAACTTCACCACTCAGCTCAAGAAGTTATCAGTCGGGTAGCAACAAGCACAGGTAAATGTTGTACACCAACCGCAAGGATGGTGTGAAGTTTGTGGAAGTGGAGACCATGTGGCTGATTTTTGCAGTGAAAACCCAGACTCCGTGAACTATCTGGGGAATGCCCAAAGAGGTGGAGGTACGCAGAATTATGAGAACATGTATAACTCAAGTTGGAGGAACCACCCCAACTTCTCATGGGGTGGAAATCAGAATTAACACCAAAATCAGGCTCAAAGGCAGAACCAATATCGAGCACAAGGTAATGGACAACAATTTCAACAACCAATTAATCAAGGTGCGAAGCAAGGGGGCATGACTAATGAGGAGCTATTCCAAAAGCTAAGTACAGAAATCAACAACAAAAATGAAGAACACTATAGGAAGTTGGGAGAAGAGTTGAGAAGCACCCAGTTAGCGTAGAAAAATCTGGAAAGGCATTTCACACAATTGGCTAATGCAGTCAGTGTGCGTCCTCCTGGAGGTCTTTCGGGTGACACGGATCCTAACCCAAGGCAACTGAATGCGGTGAGCACAAGGAGTGGATTACAACTGGAGGAACTAGCTCAGAAGAAGAGAAGTTCTGAGGTGGTGAGAGAAGAAAAGAAATCCGAAGAAGTGGTTCAACATGCGAATGTTGAGAGGGCTGTTCCTCAAATAAAACCACCCCCTCCGTTTCCAGAAAAGTTCAAAAAGAAAAACGAGGACGAGTGCTTCGGTAAGTTTCTGTCTCTCCTTAAACAAGTTCACATTAATCTCCCTTTGGTTGATATTTTGTATGGAATTCCTAAGTACGCCAAGTATGTGAAGGAGATAGTGGCAAATAAGAGGAGATTGACTTAGTATGAAACAGTGGCGCTCACGGAGGAGTGCAGTTCCAGAATTCAGAATAGACTACCCAAAAAGTTAAAACATCTGGTAGCTTCACGGTTCAAATCACCATTGGCCAAAGTGTTCATTCCTAAGGTTTGTGTGATTTGGGTGCTAGTATAAACCTCATGCCAGCATCTTTGTACAAGAAACTTAGGTTAGGTAGTCCAAAACCAACCACAATTATCCTCCAATTGGATGATAGGTCTGTGGCAAGGCCTGAATGAATAGTAGAAGATGTCTTGGTGCAAGTGGGGTCGCTGATCTTCCCTGTGGACTTTGTTGTCCTAAATTTTGAGCCTAAACCGAAAGTTCCATTTATTTTGGGATGACCATTCCTAGCTACAGGGCGAGCATTGATTGATGTAGCAGTTGGGCAGGTGACTATGAGAGCTCATAATAAGGTGGAGGTGTTTGATGTCTATCGCGCCTTGAAGTTACCTTCTGTCTATGAAGAGTTGTCTGCCATTACGGTAGTAGATCTTGCCGTAGAATCACATTGCATAACTCCCAAGGATCCCTTGGAGAGAGTTTTGGTGGGGCATGACATAGATGGAGATATAGACGCGCAAGAACTGGCTATTTGTCTTAATGTAGGGCTAGTTGGTTCACGAAATGGTGTAGTGGAACCATTAGATCGAGTGTTGGGTCCTCCTCCCAAACCCTCAATAGAAGAAGCACCAAAGCTGGAGTTAAAATCTCTTCCGTCGCACTTGAGGTATGCATATCTTGGCGCTAATGAAACTTTACCGATTATACTTTCTGTGGAATTGTCTGAAGCACAGGTTGAAGCGGCTTTGGAGATATTGAAGAAAAGGAAGAAAGCAATAGGCTGGCAAATGTCGGATATTCATGGAATTAGTCTGGCATTGTACATGCACCGAATCTACATGGAGGAAGACCATAAACCAAGTGCACAACACCAACGCCGGCTAAATTCTTTGATGAAGGAGGTTGTGAAGAAAGAAGTGATTAAGTGGTTAGATGCAGGAATTATGTATCCTATCTCTAATAGCAAATGGGTAAGTCCTGTGCAGTGTGTACCAAAGAAAGAAGGGATGACCGTAGTGAAGAATGACAAGAATGAGTTGATCCCAACAAGAACTGTCACTGGATGGAGAATCTGCATGGATTACCAGAAGTTGAATGATGCCACAATGAAGGATCACTACCCTGTCCCTTTTATTGATCAAATGCTTGACCGTTTAGCAGGGCAGGAATATTATTGCTTCTTGGATGGGTATTCCGGATACAACTAGATCTTGATCGCACTTGAGGATCAAGAGAAGACTACTTTCACATGTCCCTATGGCACGTATGCATTCAAGCACATGCCATTTGGGCTTTGCAATGCTCCTGCCACATTCCAGAGGTGTATGATGGCTATTTTCCATGATATGGTGGAGGACTTTGTAGAAGTATTCATGGATGACTTCTCCGTCTTTGGGAAGTTTTTTGAGGTATGTCTTCGAAACCTTGATAGAGTACTTGCTCGTTGTGAAGACACTAACCTAGTGCTTAATTGGGAGAAGTGTCACTTCTTGGTCCGAGAAGGTATAGTGTTGGGACATAAAGTATCTAAACGTGAGGTAGATAAAGCCAAGGTGGAGGTTATTGAAAAATTGCCCCCTCCTATTTGTGTCAAAGGGGTGAGAAGCTGCTTAGGGCATGTTGGTTTTTACTGGAGATTCATCAATGATTTCTCCAAGATTGCTAGACCCATGTGCAGTCTTTTGGAAAAGGAGGTGAAATTCGAATTCGATGAAATTTGTTTAAAGGCATTTGAGGAGCTGAAGCGGAACTTAATTGAAGCTCCTATCTTGATCGCTCCTAATTGGGAGCTGCCATTTGAACTCATGTGTGATGCAAGCGATGTGGCAGTGGGTGCAGTATTGGGACAACGACAAGGCAAAGTGTTACATTCAATCTATTATGCGAGCAAGACCCTTGATACTGCTCAAGCTAATTACACAGTCACTGAGAAGGAGATGCTTTCTCTAGTGTTCTCTTTCGACAAGTTCAGATCATATTTGGTAGGTACCAAGGTTATTGTTTATACTGACAATGCAGCTATTAGGTACCTATTCAACAAGAAGGATGCTAAGCTGAGATTAATTCGGTGAATATTGCTTCTCCAAGAGTTCGACCTTGAGATCAAAGACCGAAAGGGTATTGAAAATCAGATCGCTGATCATCTTTCAAGGTTAGAAGATTTTTTGCATGTGCATGAAGGGGAACAAATACGCGAAGAGTTTTTGGATGAGCAGTTGATGGCTTTGGATATCTCCCAAGTGCCTTGGTATGCGGACATTGTGAATTTCTTGGTGAGTGGAGTGTTTCCACCTAGCGCAATAACCCAACAAAGAAAGAAGCTGATGTATGATGCTAAATTCTATATATGGGACGAGCCGTTCTTGTTCAAACAAGGAGTGGACAAAGTGGTGAGGCGATGAATTTCAGAGAATGAGGTCAAGCAAGTGCTCCAAAGTTGTCATGCAAGTCCTTATGGAGGGCACCATGGAGGAGAGCGCACGGCTCACAAGGTATTGCAATCCGGCTTCTTTTGGCCCTCTCTTTTAAAAGATTCCGTAGCTTATGTGAAGGGGTGTGATAAGTGTCAAAGGTTGGACACAATATCGAGCAGACATGAAAGGCCCTTAAATAATATTCTTGAGGTGGAAATCTTCGATGTGTGGGGTATTGACTTCATGGGTCCCTTCCCACCATCGAGTGGAAACCAATATATTCTTGTGGCCGTTGATTATGTGTCTAAATGGATTGAGGCTGTCGCTCTTGCCACGAATGACTCAATAGTGGTGATTAAATTAATCAAGAAACACATTTTCAGGTGTTTTGGTACTCCAAGGGCAATCATAAGTGATGGAGGTAAGCACTTCATTAATCATCTAGTGAAGAATCTTCTTGCTAGGTATGGTATACGGCATAAAGTAGCTACAATTTATCACCCACAAACTAGTGGTCAAGTTGAAGTTTCGAATCGTGAGGTGAAGCAGATACTACAGAAAACGGTGAATGCGCAGCACAAGGATTGGTCTGAGAAGCTTGATGATGCATTATGGGCATATCGAGCTGCATAAAAAACACCTATAGGGACTTCTCCCTATCACATGGTGTTCGGCAAAGCATGTCATCTTCTGGCAGAGCTAGAGTACCAAGCATTTTGGGCTATAAAGAAGTTGAATCTTGATCTTGAGCTAGCCGGTAGAAAAAGAATTGGTCAATTGCATGAACTAGAGGAATTCAGGCTCCATTCTTATGAGAATGCGAAGATTTACAAGGAGAAGACCAAGAAATGGCATGACAAGCACATAATCCCTCGCACTTTCACTCCGGGGTAAAAGGTATTACTCTTTAACTCTAGACTTAGGTTGTTCCCCGGAAAACTAAGATCTAAATGGAGTGGACCCTTTGACGTGGTGAGGATGACACAACATGGCGCTGTAGAACTCAAGGATAAAAATGGCCTGTCGTTCTTGGTGAATGGGCAAAGGGTCAAACATTACTTTGGAGAGGATACGGATGGAGATCGAGAAGCTCTTGAGCTCAATGGTGAATAATCCAAGTTGAGTCGATCCGCGATGTTAAACCAGGCGCTCCACGGGAAGCAACCCGTGAAATTATGTAATATCTAGTTAGTTTTTGTTTAGACTTAACTTTTAAATTTATTTTTTTAGTGTAGGTGAGTTTTCTTAGAACTTAGGTGAATTTTTTTAGTTTGGCAGGATTTTGGGTTAATTTTGATTTATTTGTAATAGCTAGGAAATATAAAAAATCAAGAAAAGTACAAAAAGAGGAGTCGTGCCACGACCAAAACTAAGGCGCTGGGTGGGAGGCAACCCACCATTAACATAGTTTGGTTGATGCGCAGATTTAAAAGGCATACCATGCGCAAGGCTGTGGATGGGAGCAAGAAAAATTACCGAACGACATCCAGCCGTGCCGGGCGTAGGCCAGGCGCGCCGCACCAAGGCCAAAAATTCAGAGGCCCAAAATGGGCGCACTGCAGGGGCAGCGCCCCCCGAATGCGCCAGACCAAGAAATGACGCCGATCTGGGCGCACTTCGGGCGCATTGCGCCAAGGATAAAACATCTGGGGGAAGTTTTGGGTGCACTGCCCCCCATCGCGCCAGGTACATAAAAAAATGTTTTCCTTTTATTCTTCTACCCACCCAAATTTCCTTCACTTTCCCTAACTCTTTCTCTCTCTAACCGACCCAACGCCCAAATTTCTCTCAACTTTCAAAAAATTTTCACTTCTTCTCCACCCACTTCTTCTCCAAATCCCACATTCCACCATTAAAACTCCCCAAAAAAAAACCTTCTTTCCACCTCTTTTCCTCCACACCCAACTACTAAAACCACTAAATTTCCCAAGAAAATCAAAACCTACTTCATCCCAAATTTTTTCTTCATCTTCTTCACCCAAGTTCTTGCCCAAAACATCCAATTCCTCCATTAATCCCTCCCAAAACCTTCTCCTATTCTTTTTTCCTTCACCCCCACCACCAATTACCACTAATTTCCAACAAAAAAAATCAAAACCCAATTACCCCACCCCCCCACTGCCCACCCGACCCAACCCCCACACAACCCTAAATTTTTTTTCTTTTTCTATTTTCTTCTTCTTTGGCAAGGTTCATGGCTCCTAAAGGTAAGCAAAGTGAGGGAGGTGGCGGAAGTAAACGTAATCGCAAAGGGTCCTCCGCCGGAAGTTCTAGTCGAGCTAATGCCGACTTGCCACCACAAAAATTCGGTAAGAAAATGGTAGAACATTATGGGGAAGAGTGGTTTGATTGTCAACAAGAGGCAAAGTATTTGGGTGATGAGCATGTTAATGAAAGACGGCTACTAGCCGAATTTCCTCAAATTCACGCTAAAGTTCAAGCCTTGGGTCTTCAATACATCTTTGTTGATCAAGGTGAGTGTAATTTGAGCCTTGTGCGAAAATTTTATGCTAATTGGGATACTTACCATTTGAATCGTAATCGGGGTGTTATTCGGGGAAGTCGTGTGGGATTTTCTGTGGAAGCTTTGAATGACTTCATATGTACACCTAATTGTGATCACACTGAGTTCCAAGATATGATAGAGCGGCCTCCGTATCGTGATATTCGACATACTTTGTGTGGGGTGAACTCTATTGCTAGGTGGGACATGACTAAAGATTCGGGTCGGCATTAGACTCTTCACTATTCCCACTTGAATCAAGAAGCAAGAATTTGGTTGAAAATTGTGTCTAGCACCCTATTACTATGGAAGCACACTTTGTATGTCACTCGCAAGAGAGTTGTGCTTATTTATCGTCTTATGAAGGGGCTGTCAGTGAATGTGGGCGCGATTTTGCGTCATAATATGCTGAAATTTTGGAGTAATAAGAGATGGCATTTTTGTTATGGGAGCTTGCTCACTCGCTACCTCCGGGCATTGGAAATTGAGGAGGAGGTCCATGATGTGTGTCCACCCCGTGCTCCACATTTGGTTTGTCACGTAATAGATGTTACTAAGACTAAGGTGCATGATGCGTTCCATAGGCAAGTGCTATCTCCGGCTGATAGGCAGGCGCGCGATGAGAGTTGGATGGGTAGAATTTATGGAATGGCCGAGCTTCAATTACGGATTGGTGGTCATTCGGTGACTGAGGATGAACTGGCGACATTAGCTGAGCGTTACCCTTTGAAGGATAGCGCAATGTATATGTGTCGGATGGGTCTGGCATTCCAAGAGCTTATCGATGATGATGATGCCACGGCGGATGAGGAGGATCTGAGAACAATGAATCTGAGGATGCTGCTACTGCGGGAGATGATGACTCCGATGCTGGTGACGGTGATACAACCTTAATGGCTGTGGATTTTGCCACCCATATGGTAACTGCAGATTGAGAGCACACAGCCTAGAGGCCATACATGGAGTGGTCTTTCACTCTTACCTTGTTTGAAATTGTGCACTGGGGACAGTGCAATCTTTATGTGTGGGGTGGGTGATGAACTCCCTTGTACATATTTTATCGCTTTATCGAGTTTTTTTGTATTTTTTAAAGGTGGGTTCCTCGGCTTTTATTTTCTATACTTTTCTAGAGGATAGTCCCACTGAACCGACTAGGACTAGTGTTTGCTTAGTTTTTTCTTTTTCGAGTTTTAGAGTCGTCATAGGAGTGACAGTTCCCAATAATGGATGGATGACGACCTTCTTAAGGGAAAATTCGTCACTAGGAGTAGTAGGGTAAGAAGCCGACCCTTTGGTGCTTTGATACCATGTCTTAAAAGTTAGCCAGACGTCATGGGTAGTCACACTTGTATACAACTTGAAATGAAGTATGAAGTAGTAACCTAGAAACAAACATAGGCTCTTTGTTTTGACTCTAAACGATTAAAGTTGAGCTTAATTGTGTGGAAACACCGCAATGTGAGTTGTACAAGCATGCTAAGTTGATTATGTCCTTATGTATGTTGTGATGCCATGTGTGGTAAGTAATTACTTAGTTCTTGCATTGATTGACATCTAGAACTTGCCCCGTGTGTGCTTAAGTAGTAACTTGTATGAATTATGGAACATGATTGAGGCACTTCTTTGAATAGCAAATTCGCACCCTTTTGTATGCTCCAAAACGAATGATCCTTAGTTAAGCCCCTTTGAGCCTTCTAGCCTATAATTTTTTTGGTACCCACATAGTAAGCCGAATCCTGTTTTATTGATACCATGACCTTGCTTGATCCAAAATTGATCCTTAATGCACTATGTTAAGAAGCAAAAAATGCAAAGAATGGTAGAAGTAAGGTAGGGTGAAAAAGGTTGTTGTGTGGTGAACTTCAAGAAAAGAGGTGAAAAAAAAGGAAATGGCCCATGATCTTCAACTGAAAAAAACACTTGTTAAAAAAAACAAAAAACAAATAAATAAATGAATAAGAAGCAAGTGCATAAATAGGAAAAAAGGGCCAAGCTAGAAACAATTGAAACATAAAGGATTTTAGTGAGGGTGTACCACAAAAGAAGAAGGAGTGGATGAAGAAGTATGTCGTAACAAGAAAACATGTGCATTAGGGGGAATAGTCACTAATTATATCTTAAATATATCCTTCCTTACCCTAAGCCGACATTACAACCAAATGCAAGTCCTCTTGATTCCATGATGAATACTTTGTGAAAATTGATGTACACTAAGGGCAAGCTAATGTCATGTTAGGATATGTAAGAATTTCATTTGTGAGAGTGAGCGTTCAATGTTGATAAAAGGGCCTTGTTTTGAATTACAATGTGCAAACATGACGTTTGTAAGAGTGAAAGGCTATACTAAAATTCTATGAGGGCATTCATGATATATGTTTGGATGTATTATAGTTGGTGTGTTTGTATGATTACATTGGCTCAGAAATAATTGTGAAAGATTCATTCATAGAGGCTATATGTTGTTGATTGGTGAACTAAGTTGTGAGCAAAAATGTTACCTTGTTGCGTAAAGCTTGAATTACAAAAGCATGATTAAATGTGTGTGGTTAATCTAAAGGCGGGTAGACAAGTCCAAAGGTAGTCATGATGGGTTGATAGTTTTAGAATTGTTCGAGGACGAACAAAAGTTTAAGTGTGGGGTGGTGATCTAGGGCATATTTATATGCTAAATTACGACAAAGTACCCATCTTTAGCTTAGTTTCGAGTGCATGTTCTAATTGATTTGTTGAGGTTTGAGTGAGTATTGCGATGATTGCACACTAATATACATGATTAGCCATTTTTCAGGGTTCCTAAGAGACATGTGCGCATAATGAGAGCAAAGGAAACAAGGACGACAAAGTACGCCAAAGGAGAAGCCGGGACGCAAGGCCCCAGCTTGCCTGGCGCATTGGGGGCGCAAGGCCCCAGCCTTCCTGGCGTGATGGGAGCGTAAGGCCCCAGAACCAAAACTTCAGAGATGTATTTCTGGCGTACTGGGCCGATTTTTTGGTATAAATTGAGTTAATTTAGGATTTCTACTTGGGCCAGAATTAGGATTTTATTTCTAAAAATCTATAAATAGGACCCTAGGGTTATTTGGCAAGGGATTAACTATTTTTTGGTGTGCAAGAGCAAGGGATTACAATTCATCTTTGGTTTTCAATTCTCTACTTCTTCTTTAGGTTTGAATTTTATGAAACTTATTATTTTTGAGTTTATGAATATTATGCGTGGCTAAATGCCCTTGTTGTGGGGCTGTAGCTACGGGTTAGTGTTGAACATTGATTTGCTTTGAATTGACTATTGGTTATCATATGCATTACTCTTACATTCTTGTTTTAGTATTTCATGCTAGGCCACCATAGAAATAAATCTATTATCTATTCTTGGACTCGAGTGATGAAGATGTAGATAGACCAGAGAATGTAAAGAGCTTGTTCTAACTTTGATTAGATTCGTGTTTAGGAGTGATGCCTGGATGAACACTTAGCTTGGTTACAAAATAGGATGAAATATAAATGCTCGCCAATTAGGACTGCCTATCCCCGCTCAACGATGTAGTTAGACAGCTAGTTGGAGTAGGCGATTAAAGGTCGTGAGATCATGATCATAACATCAACCCTGTAAATCAGTAATGTGATAACTAAAATTGATTCTTTTCATGAGATGTGATACGTGAAACCCAAATCATGTTGCAGCCCTGGAATTGTCCCTTAATTGATTAAAACACCAAAATTATAGTTACCCTTGTTAGTTAGTTTACTATTTAAATTGTTCTTAGTAGTAGTAATCAGAATCATATCGTTAATACGTTCTTTAAGTTGTAGAGTTAATTGAATTGATATACATTGATCATAAGTCCCTTGGGTGCGACAACCCGGTTCTAAAAGATCCATTTATTACTTCTGCGACCACGTACACTTGTGTGTGCAATTGGGAGCAACACATACAAAGAGATATAAACTAAAACTGAATTTGCAACTTCAATTCATAAGATGAAAACATGAATTAACAACTGAACCCATTCTAAATTAACATTTAATTCACAATCCACAAGACCCATAAGCTAATTAGGTAATTGAACACATAATCACACCCCTAAGGCATTGGGGTTTTAGCCAATCATAGTGAGAATGAAGAAATAGTTACCAAAAACATTAGCCATTGATTTCCCAAGTCTTCAAACAACAAAAACAATCAACTAAAATTACACCCAATGTTTGATTCCCAAAAACTCAAAAGAAAGTTCACCAAATTAACTCTAAGTAATCAAAAAATTCAATGTACTTTGTGCTCTCAATACAATGCTATCCCACTCCCCTTCTCTCTTTTAAAAATTGCTATTTATACTTCTAAAAAATTTCCCATGATTTTGAAATTCAGGACCACTCGGCGGCATAAGTCGGGCTCACCCTTCCACTCGGCAATGCGCTGAGTTGCTTGTTCTCGCCTTTTATTTCTTAGCTTTTGCACTGATTTGCTCCTAGAACTTTAGGCGGTGAACATCGGGCTCGCCTTTCTGATCGGCGACACGCCGACCGATTATTCAGTTCGCTGATTTGCCTTGAATACCCTCCTTGCCTGCTGGAACTTTAGGCGATGAGATTGTCGACTCGGCGTGTCGCTAAGTTCCCTTTTGCGAGTTCCAGCTTCCTATTTCCTTCCATTTTGTAACTTTACAACTTTTCTTTACGTTATCTTGTCCTTGCCTTATTCCAAAACCTTCATGCTGCACACAAACGATTTAACATTAGTTATAGGTACAAAATAGGCATTAAGGACACCAATTTAGCACAAACAAAGCTATAAATGAGTCAAAACTACCGACTCATCAATTTACCATGTTCAAACTTTGTAATTTTATTTCCATTGCACAAGATGTGAGGGCTTAAATGGTTTTGGTGGATGCTATGACTTGCTTATCTCTCAACTCATATTTTGTTTCTTGCTCCTCACACTTCTTATCGAGGGTGACACCCGTTGTCTCCTTAGCTCCCCTTACTTTCCAATCGCGATTTGTTCACATAACTATTTCTAATAAAATCTTTGCTCTATCAAATGATTGATCCATATTCGATCCACCTGCCAACCCATTAATGATTTCTTTGTTTCGACTACTTAAAGGCCAAAAGAAATGTTGTAGCAAACTAGCCTTGGATAAATCATATCTTTGAAACCTTGCCACCCTTTGTGTGTCTCAGCCAAACTTTATGAAGAGGTTCTTTTGGATTTTGCCAAAAATATGTGATTTCATCTCACAATTCCACTACAAGGGAAATGGGAAAATACCTTTCAAGAAAAATAACCTTCAACTCAGCCCACGTGGTGATTGATCCTTGAGGTAATTCTCCAAGCCATGTGGTTGCGTCTCCGGTTAATAAGAAAGGAAACAATCTCAATCAGACTTATTCTTGACTCATGCTCTGCATTTTGAATGGGAGACACACTTCCACAAAGTTCCACAAATGTTGATTGGCATCTTCCACCACTTTACCACCAAATAATCCCTTCATTTGTAGTTAATGAAGCATCAGACTGATCACTTGAAATACGACGTCCCCTACCTCCAATGGTAGGCGAATTGATCTAGCTATATCTAGCTCCATAGGTGCTTCATCGGTGGCGTATTCACTTGTGAATCCTGCATCACCAACACTTTCTTCATCAGCCTCTTGGTTCATCTTGCCTTATTTTTGGCAAGCAACAACACAAAAAATAAATAAAATGCACAAGTTTGAATTTAAAAATCAATAAAAGATGATCGTTAACCAATCCTAGTAACGACGCCATTTTTGATAAACGCTCAACTATGTCTCAGATTTTAGAACATAGGCATTTGTATGCAAAACAATTACCCAACTTATGAGGTCGGCGTCGAACCATAAGGATTGCTATATATGACTCCTCTTCTGTTGATTTCACCACTCAAACATGAGTTCTCAATGGGGGGTTTTATCTAACAACTAAAAATTCATCAAGATTAAGCAACAAAAATAGGGAGTCAACACAAGTAAGATCTAAACAAGTTGGAAAAGAGTAGGGATATGTGCACAATGGTTGGGATTTCAACTCAAATAGGCAAAGATTAACTGAACAATGTTGACTAATACATGGATAGCATTTGTTCTAGGCTACACTCAATATTGTGCCGATCTATCAAGCATATGTTCCTTAGATTCTCCCCAACTCCAAGACCCTTTCAAATAAAACACCAAACATTGCTTGAGTAGATAGACTATTCCTAGCTCATATGATTAATGTAACACCTCAATTTTCGAAAGAGAAATTTTTTCCAGTTTTAGGCCTGAGTCACTCTCTACAGACGCAGTCTACGGGTTGTAGACCAGCTAGCGGGCTGTAAATGCATCCGTAGGAAGAGGGTAAATTGTTGTGAAAATCAAGTCTCTAAAGTCGGGTCTACGGACTACCAAGACGGATCGTAGGTCTTTCCACGAACCATAGAAAGGTCCCGTCAATTGCTCCAGACTTAGTAAAATTCTTAAAGCCTTAAGCTCAGATCTACGGTTGCCCTGTACAGTTCGTCGATTGACCCAAGAGCCATACATGGTGACCCGTTGTTGGGGGTCCAAGTTGGAAAAATCTCTGAATCTACCTACGGAAGAACAGGACAGTCCGTAGGTTAACTTACGGACCGTAAGTCCAACCGTAGATAGGGTCCGACACTTATTTTTCTAGGGGTTTTTATGTCTTTTTCCAATTCTTTTAAGTCTTTTTAATCACGAATTTTCCCCTAAATTGACCCACTATATAAGTCTTTTATCCCAAATTTCCCTTCATTATTCTCATTCTCAAATTCCCCAACTTCCCAAATATTTCTCTCTCTAGAAAAGTTTTCTTAATTCTCAAAGAAGAAGAAAGGCTAGGATCCTCCATTGAAGGTCATCAATTCTTAGCAATTTCTTGTGGACTTTGTTGAGGTTAGTTAGCATTCACCATTGGAGCCCTTTTCCTCAATTGGGTCCCTAGTTTTCTTCCAATTTCAAGGTTCAATTTCCCCAAATTGAGTTAGGGTTTTGATCAATTCTTATGGGTTCTTCAATTATGATTCCAATTATTAATTTTATGATTAGTAGTACATGATCTAGTGTGATAAAGTAACTTAGTGCACGATTTAGTGTGATTTATATGATTTGACGTAGAAATTGTATGAACCCATGCATGAGCCATGATTCCTAGCTATGAATTCATGATGAAGTATGATCCAAGCATTTATGAACTTATGAAATTGATGAAAATATGCACGATTCTAGTTTATGATTCTAAGATGAATTGACATGTACCCATACTAGATCATGATTTATGAACATATGAAAAACTTGCATAAGAGATGCATGTATATGAATAGCTTGCATAAGAGATGCATGTTTCATTAGAATTATGCTTATAATTGCTATGGTGCATATAGATGATGGCATCCATGAGTTGTGGAAAGGTTTTCTTCACAATAAGCTAAGAATATGAATGTGAAAGGTTTTCTCACATAAATGAGGGTTCATATGGTTGAAAGGCTTTCTCACCTATGAATTGATTAGGAGCTATTCTAATGACGTAAGCTTGTGTGAGCCCATGGTAGTTGAAATGTCTTGATATGATCTTAGCTTGGATTTGGTTACCCTAGATGTACCTCTTCATTGGTTAAAATATGAATAAGCTTAATTGACTATTCCTTGGGATTTTACTTAGCACCGAGCGGGCTTTTGGGATGAAGGTTTCCGTTTAGCGTCTGTGGACCTTTAATAGCAAATACCTAAGTCCCATAACTACGTGCCTCATAGGTTTTGTTTCAGATAGACACCTAGCTAGTGGATCCACATAAGCTACATATTTATGGTCCTTACCTTGGCAAGTGGGACACCACTTGTAGTGGTGTAGGGTAGACATCACTCCCCTTTTCGGTGTGGGGCAGACACTGGATTCCATGTTATAGCTAACATGGTCTATGTCAGTTAAACGTAAAAATCACATAATAATGAACTAGGGTACTAGAAGTATCCCAAGAGACAAGACTTATGATATGACTAGCTTGCATTGATCATGTTTATGCATTGAGTTTTCTAACCCTATTGTCACATGATTTAGTCTGGTCATTGCATGTTCATGATGATATCTCACTAGCATGATTTCCTACATAAAAGCATCTCATTGTCATGATTTGTGTGATTATATGCATTTGCTTCATACTTAGTACATTCCACGTACTAATGCATACTTGTGCCTACATTCTCTTATAATGTAGGGTCAGACAGTCATCCTTTGCACTCTCGTGGTTAGTTGTTATCAGAGTTCGAGCTATCACCCTTGTTGAGTCCTCATGCATTCGGGAATTAAGAGACTTTATTGCTATCCTTTACTTTTCAGTTTCAGACTTGTATATGATGTTCGGGTTACGTCCCGATTATTCTATTGTAGTAGATGGCTTTTAAGACATAGTCAAGACTTCCGCTTGTAAACTCTTTACTTTTATGAGATTGTCTATTTCATTCCTCATTATTGTCTTTACCTTATGTATATGTATGCTAAGTGGCTTATGTGGGGTCCCTCGGGGTCCTATACGCTATGTCACACCTAGGGGGTACTTTGGGTCGTGACAAACTTGGTATCAGAGCCAGGTTTAGAAAGGTCCTAGGATGTCTCAAAGCCACGTCTAGTAGAGTCTTGTTCATAAGTGTGAAGCGCGCCACATTTATGAATAGGAGGCTACTAGATGTTAGGAACATTCCACTTCATATTCTAGAATCGTGCCTTAGAGTTTAACTCTATACGTTCCTCTCCTAATCCATGTCCTACGCTTTTCAGGATATGGAAACTAGAAGGGCTTTTGCAAGGAGGAACGCAAATGAGAATATGGAACAAGAGGCTAACCAAGTTCCGGCCGCATCGTTGGCCAATGAGATTACCAATGCGGAATTCTGAGCCACTTTTCACGCATTGGCCCAAGCCGTGATGGCCCAAGCCGTGACGGCCCAAGCCAATAGAGAAGTTATGGTCCCCGTGAACCCACAAGTGGGTACGCCGACGGCAAGGGTGAGAGGTTTCACAAGGATGAACCCTCCGGAATTTCATGGCTCCAAGGTGGAGGAGGATCCACAAGAGTTCATTGAAGATGTTTACAAGATTTTGATGATCATGGAAGTAACGCCGGAAGAGAAAGCGGAGTTGGACGCTTACCAATTGAAGGATGTTGCCCAAGTATGGTTTAACCAATGGAAAGGTGAGAGGGCTAGAGATGCGGGTCCTCTTGAATGGGAGAAATTTAAGGAAGCTTTTCTTGATTGATTATTTCCTCTTGAGATGAGAGAGGCTAAGGTTCTCGAGTTCATTAACTTGAAGCAAGGTGGTATGAGTGTCAAGGAATATGCATTGAAGTTCACTCAATTGTCAAATTATGCGCCTTCCTTGGTGGCCGATACGAGGGCTAAAATGAGTAAGTTTGTGTCAGGGGTATCCGACTTGGTGGTTAAGGAATGTAGGACTGCCATGCTTATTAAAGAAACTGATATTTCACAGTTGATGGTTCATGCTCAACAAATTGAAGAAGAGAAGCTGAAGGAGAGGTCCAAAGTGGAAAAGAGGGCTAGGACCGGTGATGGTGACTTCTCAAACCAAAGGACCGGAGGACATGACCGTTCTAAGTTTCGACAAAGGTTTTCGAACCAAGGGTCTTCAAATGCTCCTATGCATAAGTTGGACAAGAATAGGGTGTCTAACCCTAAGCCTCAAGGAGGCAATGGTGGTGGTGATATAGGACTCTAATTCCCCCATGTCAAAAGTGTGGGAGGAAGCATGAGGGGAGATGCTTAGCCGGATCAAATGGTTGCTTCACTTGTGGCAAGAGTGGTCACAAAATGAGGGATTGTCCAATGAATGATACAAAAGGGGAAAGATGGTAAACAAGGTGCTCCTAGTGGTTCGGGTTCTAGTGCTCCCAAGCAAAACCAATTTTATGCACTCCAAACTCGCCAAGAGCAAGAAGGTTCTCCCGATGTGGTTACCGGTATGTTGAAAGTCTTCCATCTTGATGTATATGCTTTACTTCATCCCGGTGCTACCGTATCTTTTGTGAAGCCATATGTAGCTATGAGATTTGATATAGCTCTGGATGTGTTGTTAGACCCCTTTTGTGTCTCTACTCCTATTGGTGATTCTGTTGTGGCTAAAATAGTGTATAGGAAGTGTCCCATTTCCTTGTTTCATAGAGTCACCTATGTTGATATCGTAGAGCTAGATATGATAGACTTTGATGTCATTCTTGGAATGTATTCACTTTATTCTTGTTATGCCTTGGTTGATTGTAGAACGTGAGTGGTTAACTTTCAATTTCCTAATGAGCCCGTCCTAGAGTGGAAAGGGGGAAATTCTATGCCTAGAGGTCGGTTTGTTTCTTATCTTAAAGCTAGAAGGATGATCTCCAAGGATTGCATTTATCATCTTATTCGGATTAGGGATATAGATTCCAAAAACCCTAGTTTGGAGTCGATTCCCGTGGTAAATGAGTTTCCAGATGTGTTTTCGGATGATCTACCTGGTGTTCCTCCCAAAAGGGAGATAGACTTTGGTATTGACCTTCCCAATACGTAGCCCATCTCTATTCCTCCTTACCATATGGCTCTGGCAGAACTTAAGGAATTGAAAGAGCAATTGAAGTATTTGTTGGATAAGGGTTTCATCCGACCAAGTATTTCTCCATGGGGTACTCCGGTGTTGTTTGTCCGTAAGAAAGATGGTTCTCTCTGTATGTGTATTGATTACCTACAGTTGAATAAGGTTACCATTAAGAATAAGTACCCGATTTCGAGGATAGATGATTTGTTTGACCAACTTCAAGGTGCTAGTTTCTTCTCTAAGATTGATCTCCGGTCGGGTTATCACCAATTGAGGGTGAGAGATTGTGATATTCCAACGATGACTTTTCGAACTAGATATGGCCATTATGAATTTATGGTTATGTCGTTTGGATTGACTAATGCTCTGGCAACTTTTATGGATTTGATGAATAGGGTGTTTAGACGATACCTTGATATGTTCGTGATTGTATTCATTGATGATATTTTGATTTACTCCCGAAGTGAGGAAGAGCATGCCGACCATTTGAGGATTGTATTGAAAATTCTTAGGGATCATGAGTTATATGCGAAGTTCAATAAATGTGAGTTTTGGTTGATGTCCATGGCTTTCCTTGGTCACATTGTGTCCAGTAAAGGTATTGAGGTTGAACCTAAGAAGACAGATGTGGTTAGAAATTGGCCTAGACCTCTATCTCCTTCGGATATTCGTAGTTTCCTGGGCTTGGCCGGATACTATAGGAGGTTTATGGAAGGGTTTTCTTCTATTGCATCTCCATTGACTTCGTTGACTCAAAAGAAGACTAAGTTTGATGGTCGAAGGCTTGTGAACAGAGCTTTCAAGAATTGAAAGATAGGCTTACTTCCGCTCGAATATTGACATTGCCAGAAGGTTCCGATGGCTTTGTGGTTTATTGTGATGCTTCAAGGGTTGGCTTAGGGTGTGTTCTTATGCAACATGGGAAGGTGATTGCTTATGTTTCAAGGCAACTTAAGATTCACGAAAAGAACTACCCCACCCATGATCTAGAACTCGCGGTGGTTGTCTTTGCTCTAAAGATTTGGAGGCACTATTTGTATGGTATACACGTTGATGTATTTAAACAATACCCACAAGAGCTTGCAATACGTTCAAGCAGAAGGATCTAAATCTTAGACAACGTAGATGGCTAGAGCTCTTAAAGTACTATGACATGAGTGTCCTCTATCACCCGGGAAAGGCTAATGTAGTGGCGGATGCCTTGAGTCGATTGTCGATGAATAGTGTTGTACATATAGAAGATGATAAGAAGGAATTGGTTCGGGATGTTCATAGACTAGCTCGGCTAGGTGTTCGGTTGGTTGACTCCGATGAGGGAGGTTTGTTTGTCCAAAATGGGTTGGAATCATCTTTTGTGGTAGACGTTAAGGCTATGGAAGCACTTGATCCAATATTAGTTGAGTTGAAAGAGGCGGTTCTAAAGAAGGGCAATGAAGCTTTCTCCCAAGGGGGAGATGGTGTCCTTAGATATCAAGGTCGTTTGTGTGTGCCTAATGTTGATGGTCTAACGGAGCAAATTCTATAAGAAGCCCATAGTTCTCGATACTCTATTCATCCAGGAGCCACCAAGATGTACCGTGATTTGCGGGAAGTCTATTGGTGGAATGGAATGAAGAAAGATATTGCGGAATTTTTGGCAAGGTGCCCAAATTGTCAACAAGTTAAGGTTTAATATCAAAGGCCGGGAGGCTTATCCCAAGTTTGTCACGACCCAGGGTAGCCCCTAGATGTAACAGGGCATACAAGGACCCCAAGAGGCCTTATACAAGCCCTTAGCATACATAATATACAAGATAATAGAGAAATAAGAGTTCAAAAGAGCATTTTATATCAAAAGTTTACTCAAAACAGCAGAAGTATACAACTCATGTCTCAAAGCCTTCTAACATGATAGAATACGAGTAAAAGTGATAGGGACGCAGCCCAATAAAATATCCAACATAAGGAAAGACATCAAAGTAAAACCCGACAAGGCTATGTCCTCGGGTGGATGAGGACTCACCAAATCTTCTTCTCCACTGTAAGTCAAAGCTCTAGCCACAAGTAGGAGAACTGCCACATCCTACACCAAGGAAGTTGATGCAGGCAAAAGTATGTGTTAGCACAATTAAGTACTAAGTATGATAGCAATGCGTATAAACACATAAATAATGCTAGAGATAGAGACATAATCATGACATGTAATGGCCAAGATAAAACCATGATAAACATGAGAAATATGAAACATAGAGCATATATCAAGGCCAAAGCAAGCTAAATCATCTTTCGTTATTTTCTTTACTTCATCATGAGAACAGTTATTCATTAACTTGTGGGGAATAGCCTTAACCGACATATAAGACCATGTGAGCTATCAACATGGAATCCGGTGTCTACCCCACACCGTACAGGGTGTCCTACTTGCCAAGGTAAGACCATGAACTTCTTAGCTTATGTGGATCCACTAGCTAATGTCTACTTAAAGACAACATCCCATGGTGGCAACATAGTTTATGGGATAGAGATTGCTTTAGGAAACTCGGCCTCAACTAATGGGAGAGCTCCATCTAGAAAACCCGACCTCTACTAATGGGAGAGCTTTCACTAGAAGACCCGGCCTCTACTAACGGGAGGGCTTCCATCTCAATATCCACTCGGTGCTAAGCATAATTCTCACGGATTGGTCAATAACATATTCATATCATTATACATGGAGAGGTACAACTAGGGTTACCAATCCAAGCTAAGATCATGCTTATAGATATTCATCTTTCATGGACCTTGTCCAAGCTTACATCATTAGAATAGCTCCTTAAGAAAATGGGTAATCGCCTCTTTGTTCTTCTTTTATCATAATGGGAGAATTACGTGAGAAAACCTTTCACTACTCAACCATAACATCATCATATCATTAGTTTGGTACTTTACTCTCAAAGCACCCGTAATTCATCATGCTCATATTTCATAGTTCATAGAGTTCATATGGGTTCATGCAAGTTCAACTCATAGCATGCAATTCAATGCAAGCTCCTGCTTAGAAAGCCATAATTAAGACAATTTACCCATACTTGAAGGAACTCACATAATAGAGGAAAATCATGCTTTTGACTTGATCATGCTAAATTCATAAGATTATCCTCAATTCATTTATAATTCATGCTTGATTTCATAGAGAATTATCCCATTTTTGGCTCAAATCCATAGAGTAATTTGATCAAGTCCTCACTATTAAGTCTTACCCAAATCCATTAAGTTTTCCCAAGTCAAAATGATGTTAGAGAGGTCAACCAATGTTTGCAACCATAGATTTTAGATTAGAACTTCAAGACAACAATAGATGTTTGCAATACAATCAATACTAAATCCGATTAATCAATACCCATCCGAGGTTTTACACCCCCATCTAGCACACACACCCCTAGATAAGGGTCTAGCTACTCATAAAAGATGCAATAAAGATAATACCCATAAAGAAAAGTTCCATTCCAAGCTAATTTGATAAGAAAAACTTGAATTCTAAGTTTGGATTGACACAAATATGAGGTTTCTTCCTTTACAAGCTTAAAAGCTCTGCACTAGTTTTCTCTCTAAAAGTTCTATGTTATAACATTACACATCATATGTCTATTACCCAAATTGGGAAGAATACAATGGTACATAATTGCAAAAATCCCTATTCTATACTTGGAACATTCCAATGGAAGCACTATTTTCCAAAATTGAATCTTTTTTCCCTTCAGATTTCGTCCTTCAAACTTGCATTAGACCGGTGAGACGCCGATCAGAGAAAGCGGAGTGCCAGTCACCTCCTCGCATCAATATTCTGTTCTAATAGGAGCATCTACATTTGAATCGAAAAACATTGATAAGTCATTGTACCGCGCCAATTAGACGTTGGTACTGAGGCAACATTGCTCCATCCAAGTTAGTGTTTAGCTGGTGAGACGCTTGTTGGCTTCTGTGGGACTCCAGTTCCATCACCGGTGTGTTTTAATGCCTTTTGGATTCAAATCAATCAAACTTATTTTTCTAAGAAATGCCTGCATCCAAAAGAACTAGGGCCTAAAATCCATTTTATTAGCATTAAAATATGACAATAATTCATGAATTTGAGTCTAATTAGTCGATAAAATATCAACTCAACTGTTCACCATGGGAATGTGGATATCTGCTAAGGTGTTACACAACAAATTCTATTGGCCCACAATATATCAAGATGCTCATGATATGGTAAAATGATGTGATCAATGTCAAAGGTAAGGGGGCATATCGAGGCATAATGAACCACCTCTCACTTTGATACTCGAAGTTGAACATTTTAGCTGTGGTGACTAAATGTCTAGACTTGTTTAGGACCCTTTTTTCCCTTTTAGTGTTATAATTAACACGTGGTGAGATTCCGAGAGGGGCTAGCTAGTATGGTGGGTATTCCAAAGTAAGATTTCGGGATAGGCTAGGGTTCTATACAACTGGTCCAATGTAAAATTCTGAGAGCTGCTAGGTGTTTGTCTGTGGCCCTTTTGATGTAACATTTTAAGGTGGGACCGACCTCACTAATTTAAGATTCCAGGGACTGCTAGGTTATTTTACGGTTTTCCAATGTAAGATTCTAGAAAGGACTAGCTATTTTGATGTCAAATTACGAGATACATTAGGTTCTATCAAGACTTTCCGACGTAAGATTCCGGGGAGGACTAGCCATTCTGACGTAATATTTTAGGGCATGTTAGGTTCCGATAAGTCTTTCCAACGTAAGATTCTGGAAGATTCTAGGTTCTAGGTGTGGGCGTTCACTTTAGTTTCTGTCTTGTTGTATAGTTTTGAGTGTACCCATTGGGATTATGGGGTTTAGTCGAGTTATTGTTTGCATATTCATCTTGGTATCTTGTATTTTGTCCTTGTTCGAGGGTATATATATATTTTTTTTCCTTAAATCTGTTGTTTTTTCATTGAGATGCTTTATTCTGTTTCTTTCTAGCTCTGCCGCTCCTTAAGTCTGTTATCATTGGTTCCGGTCTAAGGGTTAGGCTTATCTACTGGTGGATTTTTGTAGGTTCTATCATGACCCTGGGTTTTGGGTCGTGATATGTGAATACTCAAATGGATAAACAAATATAGTTGTTGCATATTATATTTTAATTTGCAAACTGGAAACTAAATAATATATATTCTTTTAGTTTTGAATTAACCATTTATTCTAGGTAAGAATAGGTTTTATAATCTTAAAAAATAAGTTTAAAAGAGTTAACAACAATCGATTTAATTTCTATTTAATGGGATACAACAACGTATTAAAATTGAAGTCTCTTTTTCAAGGGTGAATATCTTAAGAAAACTAGCGTATTTTCAAGCTATAATTCATTCAAGCATCGAAGGATAAATCCATATATCATCAAATAAAGGATATATAATGAAGATAATTTATGAACTTGATTACTCATTGATTTAGTTATGAAGAATTCATGAACTTCATTGTTGTGTACTTTTTTCATCCCAGCCATATAAGGTTAAGTTGCATTGAGAATGACAGGGACAGTTAAAACATTATTATATATGTAAGGGGTAAGGGACTAGGGTTTTCTAGATGTTATAATTACAAACTATTGTACTAGAAAAAAAGTTTGAAACAATGTTTGGACCGAAAAAAGTTTGTAATAACATCTAGAAAACCCTAATCACTTATCCCTCATATATATAATGATATTTTACCGGTCCTTCTCATTCTCAATGCAACTAAACCTAATGGATTGAAATGAAGTAAGCTCACAACAATGAAGAAGAGGATGACTATGATAATGATGGAACCTATTTCCAACATGAATTCTTCAGAACTTAATCAATGTAATCAAGCACGTAAGCTTTTTTCTTTATTATTTTTCATTTAATTGATGATGTATGGATTTTTCCTTAGATACTTGAATAATTTTAACTTCCAAATACTTAAGTTTCCTTAAAATATTCACACTTGAATAGAAATCTTCAATTTTAATATATTGTTGTAACCAATTAAATACAAATTAGTTCGACTGTTGTTAAAACTTCTAAACCTATTTTTGTTAGATTCAAAAGCTTTTTCTTACCTAGATTAAATGGGTAATTCAACATTGAAAGAAGGGATTCTATTCAATTTTCCTATTTTCAAATTAAAACAAAACACGCAACAATTATTTCACTGTTTTATCTTGAGTATTCACATTTGGTAAATATTTATCTTATACCATCTATATTATTTAATAATAGTAGTAGTATCTCTTGTGTTCAATCAATGGACTGAACAAATATTTTTTAAAAAAGAAACAAGTACTTCATTTCACCTTCACCTTTTGGGTGTTCGCATTTGAGACTATTGTTTTGATCCCGAAATCCTTATTATGTTCAACTCTGTTGAACAAGGTCAAGATGCTCCACATCATTTGTTGGCTCGTCTTGATGGCTCTATCTTATATACTATGCACAATTAGTATGATATACGCCTATTGCAAAATTTGTGAATTTTCTTTTGTATACTAATGCGTGAATTTGATAAAGGTGATCAATGCATACACACTAATTGTTTTATAGCATATCTATTTGGCATTGGTCATCAAGTGAAATGTTATTCTTTGTATTTAGGGTCAATTCAACATCATTTCATTATTGAAATAGGCTTGTTAGTCTATCTACTAGGAATCTCAGTATCTACCTAACTGATCATTCAAGAGGGGCTTCCACATATCTCTTAGGAAGGCGGGTTAGGACTCTATTGAGATTTCAACTTCTAAAGTAACATCATGTTAATATTAAATCTAGGCATTAGCCATTTAAAAATATGGAGTTAGGTTTAGAGGTAGTCAAAATCCTTAGTGAAGGTCGCTAAATCTTGATTTCTAGATATAATGGTAGCCGTAGTAGAAAGTGTGGTCTAGGCGTGTTACTATGTGGTTCAGATGGTAGAGTTTTAAGTGGTGTCATTGCTCAAAGTTTTCACTCATGTACAAGTGCTATTCTAACAATACCTCCGTTATTCTAAAGAAAATTTCTTTGTTACATGGTAATCGTGTTCTTCAGTTTACTATATGATGTACGTTCTCATCTTTCATCATCTACGACAAATCATTTTCTACAAAGATAGATAGTTAAGATTTGTAGAAGAACACTCAAAAAATATCACTATAGCATATGTGTGTGTGAGGTTGAGAACAATGAGTATGGAGTTTGTGCAGCCAGAGTTTATATATATATAATACATGAATAATTCCAGGCCCTTTTTGTTGATGACAAAGGGTGTACTAAAAATATTTTGGCTTTAACTTGAATTTATGAATTCCAGTAATCAAAATTCGACCAACTTTTAAGTTTAAAGTACTTATGCCTTAAGAAATTTAGAGTACTGTATTGTAGTGTATTGTTTGGATGAATTCAATGTTTGAATATATTTTATCATTTTAATTTATGTCATTACATAATTTCACACATCAGTAAACTAATGGATAATCTTGCTATACTACAAATAGATTACACTTTTACGTGTAACTATTTTTTTACAATATAATGAGTGCTCAAAAAATATGAAGTTGCTTCTAGTCAGATGATTATTTAGATAAAAGTGCTTTTTATTTGCATCATAAAGTTGTAGTAAGGGTGGTATCAAGAATCAAATCTTTAACAAGAATAAGGCAAGATTAGATGCATTATGATAGCATGATCCAGAAGATAGACAACATAATACAATCGTGGCAAGGAGAAATGTTATTATATGTGGGGAGAGTAGTTCTAATTAGGCCCATTCTCCAAAGCATGCCAATTCATGTTTTATTTCCTTTAAACCCACCAATTAGAGTAATAAGGCAGTTCCACAAATTATTCACCGCGTACTTCTAGGAAAAATACTGCTTACAATAAAGAGTAGACATTGGGTAAGCTCGAAAAGACTTTATCTGCCTATGCAAGAAAGGGATTAGGTTTTGTTAGATCATTGAGGAATATATCTGGTGCTTTTTTCTAAAATTATGGTAGAAAGTGGAAACTGAGTATACCCTCCTAGTGGGGTTCACTTATACTTAATAGGTATCACAAGAAGGTTCACCCAGTGATAGCCAGAAAAGAGGTGCATATACAATTTGAAAGAAAATAGTGATGATGGGGAATTGATGGAACACTTGTGCCATTTATCATTATGTGGAACTTGTAGGATAAGAAAAATAGTCAAAGTAATGGGAAGGCTGTATTTTTCAATAATGTAGTTTTCAATTTGAAAATGGATATTTGAAGACTAGTGAATATTTCATATCCTAGACCACAACAAATTCTTATTTTTTGTGAATACATAGATAAGTACGAACCCAAGCCTTAATATCTATTTGTTAGTTGGAAGTCACCCGAATAAGAATAACTAAAATGCAATACAGATGAGACATCTTGGGGCAATCCAGACAGTGGTTCATATTGTTTCTGTATAAGAATCATAGAAGAGAATTATTAATGTATTTCCAAGGATAGGAAGTTCATTAAATTACCAACATAGAGGCACAAGAAATTGTTATCAGGGAAGCATTATACCATTATGTGTCTATGGGGCTTTCCAAGGGAAGAGTAGAAACTGACTTGCTAGTTCTAGTGAAAATTCTTTCAAGAGACTAAGAGATTGCATGTCACATAACAAATCTAGTTGAGCACATAAAAAGATAAATCAGAATATCAGGGAAGGGAATGAACACATCATCATAGAACTATGAATACAAAGCTTTTTCTTTTTTTTGGATGATCATATACCCCAAGGCCATCACCAAATACACAGGTGAAGAATTCAACTAATATTTCAAGATGGATTCAACCCACAATGTCATAGAAATTAAATAAGTTATGGGGGAGTAAGTAAATCCAGCTAGATTAAGATCGGTACCCGAGAAAAAAAATGATAAATCATATCATTGACACAAAAGGCTCTCAGATCTACGAGATCCAAAAGAGGAATACTCTCAGAGAAATCACTGGATAGATAGACAAGTAAAGTAAGATAGAAGATTCTTATCGATTTGAAGCAGAAAAATCTCCTCAGAGCTACTACAACATTTCCTACAACCTCAAAGTCAACTTAGTAATGAATGAGGAGAACAAGGCTACACTCACCAACTAGAAAAAGAGAACAACTTTGAGACCATCAGGGCATATCCAGAGCTTTCGTAGGAGCTCATAAGCTAGAGTCAAATGAAAAACCCTTTGTTTCCATAGCTGAATCAAATGTGGACAAATGAGATATTATGTTGGAGCCTTCTAGATAGGATCAAAACCTATAATTTTAGCTGGGTCAGTCACTTTTGGGCTTGCCTTTTGTCGGACCTGTGTGTTGTTAATAATTAAAAGGCCTAACATGCCAAAAACACTATTACAAAATAATTTTTTTTTTAAAAGTGAAGAGAACTTTTGAATTTTGTAATCTTAAACTAAAGATATGTGTGATACATCAAAATTCTATTTGATCTTGTGATCTTAACATGACACATGGGATGTTAAAAATAAAGAGTTACCGAATTATAAAAGAGATATTCTTTTTCAAATAGACAAGAAAACATGAGATAAATAAATTGAAATAGAGAATAATTTACTTGAAGAGTGCAAGAACGATGAAGGAGGAGCCCATGGACGAAGAAAGATATAAGAACGGAGATCCACAAATCTTGAAATGGGCCACAACAGATTGGAAATTTGGACAAAATAAAATAGCAATACACAAATGAAAAATAAATTGATAAGGAATGAATAGTAGGGGAGCGATCCTTACCATAAATCTAAAATCCACCATGAATGCACAAAGAAGGAGACGAGGCTCTCAACACTGAAAGAAAAATGGAAGAGCCCAGTTCGAGACTCTTCCTTTTCTTCTTTAGACATATTATTTGTTTTATTATTACTTTAGTTTCCATTTAAATACTTTTATTTTATTTTATTTATTTTATATTTTAATTTCTAGGGATCTCGAACTTCTTTGTAATAGTTTGTTTTCTTAAAAATAAAATGGCCTTGGGCCCAATTTAATTTTAAAAAAAGGAGAATAAATTGCAACAGAGAATACTTGTTTACATTCTCCACCTTGACATGAAACCTACATATATATATATATATATATATGTATAACAGTTCTTAGGAAAAATAAAGGCAGTTTTTATTTCAAATTAACAGTTCTTAGGCTGGGTTAAAAATACGTTTGTTCAAATTAATTTGTAAAATCCTACTCAGTACTCTCTCTATCCTTGGTCCTTCATCATGTAAATAGCTTATATTTTAAGGTTTTAAGTAATTTCTCCCAAAATTTAAACTTTTTTTTTAATTCTTTAACCTCTGTTCATATCTTCTTAGCAGCCTAGCTTTTAACAGTTTTCTTCTCTAACCACACCCCGGGTACATTCGTCCTTCGGCACATCATGGCTCTGGCGGACATAAATCCCTAGGACTTTACAGGTTAATCCATCGATACTGTTAAAAAACTGATCAGAGAACCATTTACTAGGAGATTAAACAATTATAGATATATGAAATCAAACATATTTACTTTCATACATAAACATTATGATACATTGATAGGGAGAGATATTACAAAAAACCCAAACATAGCTACTCACATAGCTCCGGTTGGATAGAGATTTCCCTTTCGGGAGTCCCTGGTGAACTAGAACGTACTTGGAATGAAATTACTCTTTACAATCTTAAAGTCACACTAACACTCTCTTTTTTTTTTCTTTTTTTTTATATCTTGGAAACTGAAAAATTGTAAGTAATTACTCTCTGAAATTTCTCACTCTCACTCTATCTTTCTCTCTAGTTGTCTCTCTTATCTATCTTCTTCTCTCTTAAGGCTAGGGTATTTATAGCAGTCTTCAGATTTCAAAAATCGGATTCCAAATTGGTTTAAGAATCTTTTAAAAACCTACCGGGTGCTCTGTGGGCCCCATCGTCACATGGTTATGTCTGACTCTTTTTCCAATTCTTTTCTTCTTTTGAGTAGTGCCTTGTATCATCACTGCTTACGTCCTAATTTTAAGTCGTCATTGCTTACGTCTTATTCTTGAGTTGGTCGTCATTGCTTACGTCTTTTTCTTGAGTCGTCATTATTCTATGGTGTCTAAGTAATGCAGAGCTATTGAGTCAAAACTTGTGCCTGAATCATCATCCTCATTTGGGTCTTGTGCGAATTGATCCAAAGTAGGATTATATCCTGAACTTCCTGAGCTTTCTGATTCCTCTATCTTTTGTTCTGGTCTTGGATGTTCTATAATCACCTCTTTGGTCTTTTCACTAAGCAATCTTCTTACCGCTTTGTCTATCATGTCTTCTATTTTCTTTTTTTGTGTATTTTTCTTTAAACAAAATCCCTTTTTCTGTATTTTGGGTGTCTGGATTGAAGTTACTTCTGCTTCTGTATTAAAACTTGCTGGTAGTATCCTTACACTTTTTAGCAAAGTGTTAGCTTTAAATGGATTTGATAAGTCTTCACTAGTTACCGTTTGAACTGGACTAGCTACATCTTTATCCAATGTAGTGGATTCTTTTGCATTTATTGGGAAATGCACACCCTTCTTATCCATTATTAGAGATGGAGAACTCTGGTTTTGAAAACTTTTGTTAATTTGGTATATTTCATAACATAGTGTTTTTTCTTTGTCTTGCAATAGTCTTATATGTTGTAGTAATTTTTCTTTTTCTAGCTTAAGTCTTTCATTCTCTTGATTCAATCGTTTGAAAGCATCTATCATTGTAGAGCAATGATCACAAAAAATTATTTTGTCTGTGTCTTTTTGGATATTGTATTGAGGGATATTTGTATTTGGTTATCTGAGGGCTGGGGTAATATAATAATTTTGTCCTAAATTTCCTCTAGCATAATCTAGGGCTTCATTTAAATCGTTAAATCCTTTGAAAAGGGGGGTAGAATAATTCTTTATTGCGTCTACTACCTCTATCCAAGTCTGAAATATTTCGGGTTTTTGCCCCTTTATTACCACATAAAATTTAAACTTTTTGTCTTGGTTTTTGTCTGTAAAATAGTAACTTAAAGCATTTAAAGTTGAAATGAAATAACTATTGTCTCTGGGATGCTTATTGTAAGCGATCCATAAATTGTCTATCAAGCATTTCTGTTGTTTATCCACTTTTACCTCTATTTTGAGTTTGAAGCTCATGTTGTATTGTGGATAACATATCAAATTTTGTGGCCCAAAATATAGTCTTTTCAAAATTCTTACTCTCAAGTATTGATTGTGGCCTATACTGAGTGTTACTCAGTAAAGTCTTTAAATACAAGTCTTTATATTTGTCTGGGGAGGAAGAGTCTTCCATTTTGTCTTTTCCTTTTCCTGCATTCATACTAAAATAAAATGATTAGTTTATAATAATTCTACTTAATTGGTCTGCCAAATTATTATTTTTTCCTTTGATATGCTCTATTTTTATATTATATACTGAAGTTGCGTCTAAGAAATTTAACCATCTTCTTTTACTGCTCTTTTTCTCATTTATCTTCTGGTAGAATTTCACTATTGCCTCACAATCTGTTCTTATTAATACTTCAGGTTTATTTAGGATGTGAAGCCTAAAACTGTCTAACCCATATATTACTGCTAAAATTTCTGCATCTATACTACTTAGATTTCCTTTTTCTTTATATTTACCGCTTTGGTAAGCGCAAATTCTTTCTTCCTTTTTGTCACTATACTTGTCTTTCTTTGATTTTAAAACAGCTCCCCATCCTGCTAAACTACCATCTGTTTCTATTATTAAATAATCTGTTTCTAACGGTAGTGCTAGGTCTAGAATGTTTTTTACCATTTCTTTTAGTCTTTTTACTAATTTTACGTCTTCTATATTAAAAGTTTTTTGACCTTTTGATCCCGTCTTAGAATATAAAGGTCCTGCTACTTTCCCTAAATCCTTTATAAAATGTCTTGCATAGTTTAGAATTCCTAAAAAAATTTGTAATTCTTTGGTCTTATCTAGTTTGTCTGGCATTTCTAGAATCGTTTTTGCTATGTGGAGTTGTAAACTTATTTTCCCTTCCCCTATTATTACTCCTAAGAAATTAATATGAGTCTTACATAATTCCATTTTCTTTTTACTAATAATTATCCCATGGTCTACGAATAATTTTAAAATCTTCTTTAAATGTCCTAGATGTTCTTTCATACTATTACTAAATACTAAAATGTCGTCTACATATACTATAATAAAATTTTTGTAGTCTCTAAATATACTATCCATTTTTCTTTGAAAAATTGGTGGGGCTGTCTTTAAGCCAAACGGCATTACTAGCCATTCAAAATGTCCTTCTGGACAAGTAAAGGCTGTCCACTCTATGCTTTCTTCTGCCATTTTTATTTGCCAGTACCCTGATTTACAATCGAACTTACTAAATATTTTTCTTCCCTATATTCTATTTATTAATTCAGTCTTGTCTGGTAGCTTATAACCATCCATTCTCGTATTATCGTTTAGTCTTTTGTAGTTTATTACCATTCTTGCTTTTCCTCTTACTATTTCGTTATGGTTTCTTACCATAAATGCTGCAGATCTATGTTTTGATTTAGACCTTCTTATTACTCCTAATTCCATTAATTCTCTTATTTGAGTCTCGAAGTCTATTAAATCTTGATTTGTTGATTCTATAGAGGCCGTTCGTACCATATATTCTGGATTAATTATGTCTAATCTACAATTTATTTGATTAGATTCCCAATGTTTTAATGGCTTTTCTCCTATGATTTCTAATTCATCTAATATGTGTATTATTCTTTCTAAGTATTTTTGATCTTTTATTATTCCTATTTTTTGTATACCTTTTTTAAAATCATATAGTTTTGTGTTTATTTCTATTAGAGTATATTCTTTTCCATTTTCTTCATCTTTTAGTATTTCTTCCATTTCTTCATTTATTTGTTCGCATGTATTGCAATTGCAATTTTCTCCTTTATTACATGTGGTCTTTTCTTCTTGTTCTTTTGTTTTGATGTATCTAAATTTATTTTCTACAGGTATTGTTGCTACTGGTGTCTGGGTAATATTTTTGGATAGAATTACCCCGTCTCTTGTTAACAAACAACTTCCATTATTATGTAATAAAAAATCTAGTCCTAATACAAAATCTACTCTAATGTTTAGATCTCTTACCCATATTTTCTCTAATTTGTATGTTGGTTTGTAAAAATTTGTACAAGTATTTATAAAACTTATTGTTGCTTTACTTACATAATGTTTATAAGTATTGAATGATCCATCCATTTGCACGGATATTTGTGGACTTGGTAATTCTTTTATTATATTTGGAGGTATAATCTTTTTATTTATTATACTTTTTGTGCATCCTGAGTCTACTAAAGCCAGTGTTTCTATTTCATAATCTTGGATCCTTATTCTTGCTAATATTTTAATCGTACTTATCTTTTTATCTTCATTACAAATCAATCCATTAAAAAAAGTGTTCAAAAATTCTTCTTCCTGTTCTGATTCTTCTTCTAATTTTTCGTTCCCTTTTTCTATTTTTTCTAGCCTTTTCTCTAGGTTTTCTATTCTTTTTCTTAGTTCATTTATTTTATCTTCTATTCCTTCATTTTTATTAATCTGAGAAATTTTTTTTTGTCTCTATCATTATTGTATATAGGTAAATTTAATTCCTTTTCTATACATTGTATACATCCCTCTATATAACATTTTTAACATTTTGCTCTCCTAATCTTTCCTGGATACCAATGACATATGTAACATTGGTTATTGTCTAATCCCTTCCCCTGTTCAAACTCATGTTCACAGGTTAAGGATATATTTACCATATTATAATTATCTGTTTCTTCTAGTTTTAACTTGTCTAGTCCTAATTCATTTATTAATTCTTCTCCTTCAAATTCTGAGGATTCTTTCCTTTGTTCTTCATTTACTTCCATGCTTATGATTGAGTATGTGCTTTCATTGTCTGACATATATTCAGCTACATTTATTAAAGTTTCTTGGAAGTCTTCTATTAATTGTGTGTTTCTGGTTCTACTATTATTCCTTTTAGGGCATGTATTGGCTAGATGTTCTATACTTCCACATGTGAAGCATTCTAATTTATTTTTGTAATTTTTGTTGTTATCATACTTTCTCACATGTCTATATTTATCTAAATATGATTTTCTTGCCATTGATTTTCTTAAGTAATACTTTCTTTTAGGATAACTATTTTTATAGTTCTTTTTAGTCTTTTAGTATTTCTTTTGTGGATGGTCTTTATCGTAATTTTGTGTAGTGTATATACTTTTACAAAAATTAGTTTCATTTTGTTTTAATTGTTTCTGTATTTGTATGTTTGTACATTTTTCTTGTAGTATTGTCATAATATGTTGTATTCTCTGTCCTATTGACCATCTTCCATCTGGGTTTTGTATTACTCCCTCTCTTTTATACCATTTTTCTTCTATTTCTCTTCCTAAGGCTCCAGGTAATTTATTAAATAGCTTCTTTCCTAGATTTCCATCAAAAGCATTTCCACTTATACTACAATAATAAAAATATTCATTTAAAAATTCTTTTATATTAAACCAATTGCTTATACTTAATTGTTCTAGTTTTATTAAAGCATTTCTTTGTAAAGTTATTAATCCACTATTTGGGTCTTCTCCTGTTATTAAACTATGTATTTTATTTGTGAAATTATAAGGGTTTGGTCCCATATTTACCATTCCTCTGGGAAATTCCATTTTGTAGGCTTCCCACAAACCTTTTGTGGATTCTCCTAAAAAAGTTTCTATATGTACATTGTTTCTGTGTCATTTTCTTGATTAGTTTGAATATAGTCTGCCACTACAATTTCTTTCCATAAGTCTATTACAGAATTTCATAACTGAGGATCATGGGCTGCTATGTTTAGAATTTTCCCCTTATTTCCTCCCTCTTGGAGTCTAATAGGTTCTTCTATAGGTAGTATTTTTCCTTTTGGTTTTAAATTTTCGGTCTGGACTTCTTGATTTATTCTATATACCCTATATCTTGGTAAATTTCCAGTATTTGTCTGTACTTGTTGCATTGAAGTAGTTTTTTGGAATGGGCTTGAGCTACTTGAAGCGCTTTCCATTAGTTCTTTTATACTTATGGTTGTTTCACTAATAACTGATTATTCATCTTCACTTTCTAAGACTTCTTTTTCTTGCATTCTATATCCATAATTATCTTGTCTTAGTCTACATTTTTGAAAATGTTCTCTTACCTAATTAAATTTAAATTTTCCTTGTTTGCATCCTTTACATCTGAATCTTGTATTTTTGTCTTGATTATACACTTGTTCTGCATTTTTTATTGCTTCATCTACTTTGAAGTCATCCTCTTCTATAATCTCAATATTCATTTGTTCTTTATTATCAGATTCTTCTTCATCAATTTCCTTTTGGTCTGTGTATGTATAATCTGTAAATCTTATAGAGGTTTGTCCCTTACTGTTTGTATACATTAAATCGTCTTTAGGTTTTAATATTTCAGTTTTACTTAAATTTTCTAAATTCGATTCTAATTTCGCGTATTCTTCTGAGTCTATTTTTAATGGCTTCATTACTTTTATGCCTTTGTCTCCCATTAGACCCACTACGTCTTCCACTTTTAATTTAAACTTTGTATTACTATTAGTTGCAATTTTTCCTATATATATGTGTATGTATGTTTGGAAGGAAGTTGCAAAAACTTGGCACTGGTTCAGTTCCTACGAGTCCATCTACGGACCGTACACGGTCCTATGGTCCATAGAAGGTAGTCGTAGGAAGGGGTCTGTAGAAGAAGTCTCAGACTTGGTAAAATTTTTGGTATTAAAGGTTCTACGGAACAGGTCTACGGGTCGTAGGAAAATTGATGACTCGTAGAAGGCTCTCATAGAAGTTGTATATGATTTTGGCCCACAGTCATTGACCTTACGACTGACCAGGACGGTCCGTAGGAATTCTTACGCACTGTAGGTTGAAATCATAGGTGTCGACCGATAGTTTTATGTGTCGACCAATAGTTTTATGTCACGACCTAAAGTACCCCCTAGACGTGACATGGCGTACAAGACCCTGAAAGGCCTCATACAAGCCACTTAGCATGCATCATACAAGATAATAGCAATTGAAGAGTTCTAAGACAATTCATTATCACAAGAGTTTATAAAGCATAGCGGAAGTCTACATATAGTCTCAAAGTCATCTATCAAAGGAATAGAAAGAACATTGGGACGTAACCCAATACAAGTCCAAAGATGAAGAAACATAAAAGAATAACAAGGCAACGTCCTCGAACATATGAGGACTCAACAAGTCTTCAAGACACTTCTACTACAAGCTCTAGCCACAAGTGGATGGGGAGGAGTTGCCAAGCCATACATCAATAAATCAATGAAGGCAAGAGTATGCGTTAGTACAAACATCTACCAAGTATGATAACTATGCATAAAGCCATAAGATCATGATAAAAGAGGACGTTTACATAACATGCAAGGACCAAGCTAAAACATGAGATAAATAAGTTAGAAATATAAGTAATAGGATCATGGTCACTGCAAGCTAAAAATGCTTAAAACACATATGAGATCCTTTGAAAGTCACTTTTAATCATTACTGTGGGAAAGTACCTTTAACCGACATTTAAGACCATGTGAGCTATTAACATGCAATTCGGTGTCTGCCCCACACCGAAAAGAGGTGTCCTACTTGCCAAGGTAAGACCATGAACTTCTAGCTTACGTGGATCCACTAGCTAATGTCTATCTAGACAATCATCCTATGGTGGCACATAGTTAATGGGACATGGGTAATCGCCACTTGTTCTCTCGGTGCTAAGCATAATTCCTACGGAATAGTCATAAATCATAATTCATCTTATCTTTAGTAGACATGGGTAATCGCCTCTTGCCTGTCATTAGGGAACATGGGTAATCGCCTCTTGCCCCTTTCATCAGATTAGCTCCTTAACTTTGATTCAAGTTTAGTTGAGAAAACCTTTCAACCCTTTATGAATCCTTTATGTGAAAATAATCCTTTCACATTCATGGTTTGAGTAATATGTGAGAAACCCTTTCACAACTCAACAACAACATCATTTATGCTTCAATCTCAAACCAAAATCTCAAATCATCATAATTTCATAATTTAACATGCATATTTTCATAAAACCCATCTTTTGATCATTCATAACGTCATCATGAAATTTATAGCTCAGAAGACATAAATCATGCATGGGCTCACATAAATTCATCTTAAAATCATTCAATTTTCCCAATTCATCTTTCATAATTCAAAACCTCACATTATGATCATATCTAGAAATCATGAAATTCATATGAGTTCAAGGGGACTCCACTTAAAACATGCAATTCAACTCAATTTCATGCATAAGAAGTCATAATTAAAGCAATTTAATCATAATTTATAATAACCCACATGATAGAAGAAAACCCTAAATTCAATTGAGAATTCTTACTTTGAAAATTAGGAAATTTGGGAACCCTATGGAGGAAAGGTCTCCATAGGTGAAATCTATCGTACCTCAATGCCAAAAACTTGAAATCAATGGAGGATTGGGGGACTTGATTTTCAAACCCTAGCTTTCTTCTTCTTCTTCTTTACTTCTAGAGAGAGAAATATTTGGAGAGGTTTTGGGAATAGTTGAAAAGTGATTAGGAAGGGTAGAAATAAGGCTTATAAGACTTATATAGTGCTTAGTATTAGAGGGTAACCGACTTTACTTAGGAATTTAACAATTAAGGAAAAGACCTAAAGACCTTTTTTTTAAAACTAGCTAACGACCCCCAACTTACAACATGACCTACGGTTGGTAGGTCAACAAACGAGCCATAGGTCCAAGTTGTATGTCACACTGGAAATTGCCAAAATTTGCTGAATTTCCCAAGCTGATCCACGACTCCACCTACGATTGGTAGGGTAGGCCAATGAGTCGTAGGTTATGTCTGAGGTGTTACATTATCTCCCCCTTGGGAACATTTGTCCTCGATGAGAAACAAGACTTCGTAAGAAGGATAGGAACTTAATCTAACAGCCCAACATAAATGTAACCACATAAATGCACATATCCGAGGAGGAAACATCAACTCCAAGCTAAAGCATGTTCAAAACATCATTTCATGAAGGCCATATGCAACTCATACTCAAATGCACATAATCATGGAGAAATCAATCAAGTTAACTCATTTTCTCAAAATTTAAGCTTTTCATGAACATGCATAATTGGGGAATCATGGGAATATCTAAGACACATGAGACCAAAAGAGGGAACCATGAGAAACTAAATACATCAAGCTAAGGTAGAAGTGGAGGGAAAGAGATGACGATATCGGGACATCATATCGGCCTCGGCCTCCCAAGTAGCACCATCAACTAATCGATTCCGCCAAAGAACCTTCATGGAAGCAATTTCTTTATTTCTCAACCTTCGAACTTGCTGGTCTAAAATCTTAACGGGAACTTCTTCATAAGAAAGGCTATCCTTTATACCAAGATTCTCTAATGGTACTATGGATGTCGGATCGCCAACACATTTCTTCAACAAGGAGACATGGAAAATTGGATGCACCAATTCTAAGTCATTAGGTAAGTCAAGTTCATAAGCAACCTTACCAATACGCCTCAAAATCTGATATGGGCCCACGTAACGGGGAATAAGCTTCCCTTTCTTCCCAAACCTCATTACACCCTTCATGGGTGAAATTTTCAAGTAGACCCAATCATCAACATCAAATTCTAAATATCTCCTTCTAACATTGGCATAGGACTTTTGTCGACTTTGAGCCATTTTCAACCTTTCTATAATAAGCCGAACTTTCTCCATAGCCTCATGTACCAATTCGGGACCTATCAAAGAAACTTCACCAACTTCAAACTAACTTATAGGAGATCTAAACCTCCTACCATAGAGAGCCTCAAATGGAGCCATACCAATACTCGAATGATAGCTATTATTATAGGCAAACTCGATCAAAGGCAAATGATCATCCCAATTACCCTTGAAATCAATCACACAAGCTCTCAACATGTCTTACAAAGTTTGGATAGTACGTTTTCCTTGTCCACCTATTTGAGGATGAAAGGCTTTACTAAGATTAACACGAGTACCAAGCCCCTTTTGGAAAGATCTCCAAAACTGAGAAGTGAATTGGGTACCACGATCAGAGATAATGGATAAAGTCACTCCATGCAACATAGCCATTTCTCTCAAGTACAACTTAGCATAGTCCTCTGCCGAGTAAGAAACCTTGACGGGAATGAAATGGGCTGACTTCATCATTCGATCTACAATAACCCAAATCGAGTCATGTTGTCGCCGGGTGCGTGGTAAACCAACAATAAAGTCCATGTTCAGATCTTCCCACTTCCAAGTAGGAATACTGATATCTTGGGACAAACCTCTAGCTTTTGATGCTCAACTTTTACTTGGTGAAAATTAGGACACTTAGCCACAAATTCTGCAATATCCTTCTTAATCCCATTCCACCAATAAACTTTCCGAAAATCACGGTACATCTTGGTGGCTCCCGGGTGAATGGAATATCGATAACTATGGACTTTTGATAGAATCTGCTCCCTCAAACTATCAACATTGGGAACACACAAATGACCTTGATATCGAAGCACACCATCTCCCCCTTGGGAGAAAGCCTTAACGAACTTCTTGAGCACCGCTTCTTTCAACTCCATCAAGATTGGATCAAGACCTTGCTTTGATTTTACATCCGACATGAAGGACGTTTCTGATCCATTACGAACAACCATCCCTCTTTTAGTGGAGTCAATCAGTTGAACACCCAATTGGGCCAATCTATGAACATCTCGAACCAATTCCTTCATACCATCCTCAATATGAGCAACACTACCCATTGACACTCGACTAAGAACATCCGCCACCACATTCGCCTTGCCGGGGTTATAGAGGACACTCATGTCATAGTCCTTTAACAACTCAAGCCACCTCCTTTGGTGAAGATTTAGATCATTTTGCTTGAACACATATTGCAAACTCTTATGGTCGGTGAAGGCATCCATATGGACACCATACAAGTAGTGCCTCCAAAATTTTTAGATAAACACAACCTCCGCTAGTTCTAAGTCATGGGTGGGATAGCTCTTTTCATGAATCTTAAATTGCCTTGAAGCGTAAGCAATGACTTTCTCATTTTGCATTAGGACACACCCTAGTCTAATCCTTGAAGCGTCATAATAAACCACAAACCCATCGGACCCTTCCGGTAAGGTCAACACCAGAGCTGAGGTAAGTCTGTCTTTCAATTCTTGAAAACTCTTCTCACACGCTTCGGACCATGTGAACTTCACCTTCTTTTGAGTCAAAACCGTTGATGGAGAAGCAATCGAAGAGAACCCTTCAACAAACCTCCTATAATAACCAGCCAAACCCAAGAAGCTTTGAATATCTGAAGGTGAAAGAGGTCTAGGCCAATTCTTAACCGCATCCCTCTTCTTAAGATCTACCTCAATACCTTTATCGGAAAAATGTGACCAAGAAAAGCCACGGATCTTAGCCAAAACTCGAACTTATCAAACTTTACAAAGAGTTGTTGGTCCTTGAGGACTTGCAACATAATCCTCAAATGATCGGTATGCTCATCCTCACTCCTTGAGTAAATCAAAATATCATCAATGAACACAATCACAAAAATATCAAGGTATTGTCTAAACACCCTATATATCAATTCCATAAATGCGGCCGGAGAATTCGTCAAGCCAAAGGACATCACTAAGAACTCATAGTGTCCGTATCTAGTCCGGAAAGCCATCTTTGGAATGTTATCTTCCTTCACCCTCAATTGGCGATAACCCAAACGAAGATCTATCTTAGAGAAGTAACTCGCCCCTTGGAGTTGATCAAACAAGTCATCTATCCTTGGAAGAGGATACTTATTTTTAATGGTAACTTTATTCAATTGCCGATAATGAATGCACATTCGAAGTGAACCATCCTTTTTTCAAACAAAAAAAATGAAAGCACCCCATGGAGAGATACTCGGTCGGATTAAACCTTTATCCAACAAATCTTTCAATTGTTCCTTTAATTCCTTAAGTTCTACCGAAGCCATTCGGTAAGGAGGAATAGAGATAGGTTGCGTATCGGGGAGAAGGTCAATACCAAAGTCTATTTCCCTTTCGGGAGGAACACCGGGTAGATCATCGGGAAACACTTCCGAAAACTCATTAACAATGGGGACGACTCAAGAGTAGGGGTTTCGGAATCCACATCCCTCACCCTAACAAGATGGTACATGCAACCCTTAGAAATCATCTTTCTGGCTTTAAGACAAGAGACAAACTGACCCTTAGGCATAGAGTTTCCCCCTTTCCACTTTAAGATAGGCTCATTTGGAAATTGAAACTTAACCACTCGAGTCCTACAATCAATAGAAACATAACAAGAGTGCAACCAATCCCTCCCATGGATAACAGCAAAATCTAACATATCAGGCTCTACAAGATCAACATGGGTGACTTTATGGGATAAGGAAACGAGGCAATTTCTATAGACTCTCTCAGCCACAATGGATTCACCAGTGGGAGTAGAGACACAAAATGAATCTAGCAATACATGCGGAAGAAAATCAAATCTCATAGCCACATATGGCATCACAAAAGACAAAGTAGCACCGGGGTCAAGCAAAGAATAAACATCAAGATGAAAGACCTTCAACATACCGTTAACCACATCGGGAGAACCCTCTTGCTCTTGACGAGTTTGAAGTACATAGAATTGGTTTTGCTTCAAATTCCCACTTGAACCCGTAGGATGCTAAGGTTGAGCCCGTCGACGGTTATCTCCTTTACTCTTAGCCACTAAGGGGCAATCCCTTATCTTGTGATCCATCTTACAACAACCAAAGCATGCATTGGAACTGGCGAGACATTTACCCTCATGCTTTTTCCCACACTTAGTACAAGTAGGCAATAGGGGTCCACCACCATTCCCTCCTTGAGGCTTAGGGTTAGACACCCTTTTTTTGTTGAACTTAGGAGGAGCATTGGAGGAACCTTGACCGGAAAACCTTTGCCGGGACCTAGAACGGCCATGTCCATCGGACCTTGAATATGAGAAGTTACCATCACCGGTCTTAGCCCTCTTTGCCTCCGTAGACTTTTCCTTGAGTTTCTCCTCTTCTATTTGTTGAGCATGCACCATGAGACGAGAAATGTCCACATCATTAATAAGCATGGCGGTACAACATTCCTTAACCACTATTTCAGACACCCTCGAAACGAACTTACTCATCCTTGCCCTAGGATCGATAACCATAGTAGGAGCATATCGAGATAATCGTGTGAACTTCAAAGAATACTTCTTCACACTCATGTTTCCTTGATGAAGATTGATGAATTCAAGTACCTTTGCCTCCCTCATCTCAACGGGAAAGCAAGCTTGAACTTTTCCCAATCAAGAGGACCCGCATTATCCGCCCTCTCACTCTTCCATTGCTCAAACCACACTTGAGGCTCACCCTTAAGTTGATAAGCGGCCAACTCCGCCTTTTCCTACGGCGTCACGTCCATGATCATTAGCACCTTGTACACCTCATCAATGAACTCTTGAGGATCTTCCTCAACCTTAGAGCCATGAAACTCCGGAGGATTCATTCTAGTGAAGCCACTTACTCTAGATGCCGCCATACCCGCATTTGGATTCACGGGAGCGACAACCTCCCTATTGGCTTGAGCCATCATGGCTTGAGCCAATACTTGAAAAGCAGCCCTAAACTCCGCATTAGTCACTTGTTTGGCCAAAGGATCGGCCGGAACTTGAGGAGCTTGAGGAGGAGCTTCTTGTCCCACATTCTCTCTCGCATTCCTTCTAGCATATGCCCTACGAGTGGCCATATCCTGAAAAGCATCAAATAGGGGTTAAGAGAGAGATATAGAGTTAAACTCTATCGTACAACTTTAAAATAATGAAAGAATTGGAGTTTCCTAAACATCTTGAAGCCTCTCATTCATAAATGTGGCGTGCTTCGCACTCACGAACAATACTCTATTCGACGTGGCTTATGAGACTTCCTTGGACCTTTCTAAAACCTTGTGCTCTGAATACCAAGTTTTTCATGACCTAAAGTACCCCCTAGACGTGAAATAGCGTACAAGACCTCAAAAGGCCTCATACAAGCCACTTAGCATGCATCATACAAGATAATGGCAGTTTAAGAGTTCAAAGACAATTCATTATTACAAGAGTTTACAAAGCAAAGCGGAAGTCTACATATAGTCTCAAAGTCATCTATCAAAGGAATAGAAAGAACATTGGGACGTAACCTAATACAAGTCCAAAGATGAAGAAACATAAAAGAATAACAAGGCAACGTCCTCGAACATATGATGACTCAACAAGTCTTCAAGGAACTTCTGCTACAAGCTCTAGCCACGAGTGGATGGGGAGGAGTCACCACGCCCTACATCAATAAATAAATGTAGGCAAGAGTATGCGTTAGTACAAACATGTACTAAGTATTATAACTATGCATAAAACCATAAGATCATGATAAAAGGGGACGTTTACATAACATGCAAGGACCAAGCTAAAACATGAGATAAAGAAGTTAGAAATATAAGTCATAGGATCATGGTCAATGCAAGCTAAACATGCTTAAAACACATATGATATACTTTGAAAGTTACTTTCATTCATTATTGTGGGAAAGTACCTTTAACTGACATTTAAGACCATGTGAGCTATTAACATGGAATCTGGTGTCTGCCTCACACCGAAAAGAGGTGTCCTACTTTCCAAGGTAAGGCCATGAACTTCTAGCTTACGTGGATCCACTAGCTATTGTCTATCTAGACAATCATCCTATGGTGGCACATAGTTTATGGGACATGGGTAATCGCCACTTGTCATCTTGGTGCTAAGCATAATTCCCACGGAATAGTCATAAATCATAATTCATCTTATCTTTAGTACACATGGGTAATCGCCTCTTGTCTATCATTAGGGAACATGGGTAATCGCCTCTTGTCCCTTTCATTATATAGCTCCTTAACTTTGATTCAAGTTTAGTTGAGAAAACCTTTCAACCCTTTATGAATCCTGTATGTGAGAACAATCCTTTCACATTCATGGTTTGAGTAATATGTGAGAAACCCTTTAACAACTCAACAACAACATCATTTATGCTTCAATCTAAAACAAATCTCAAATCATCATAATTTCATAATTGAACATGCATATTTTCATAAAACCCATCTTTTGATCATTCATAACTTCAGCATGAAATTCATAGCTTAGAAGACATAAATCATGCATGGGCTCACATAAATTCATCTTAAAATCATTCAATTTTCCCAATTCATCTTTCATAATTCAAAACCTCACATTATGATCATAGTCTAGAAATCATGAAATTCATGGGGATTCAATTTAAAACATGCAATTCAACTCAATTTCATGCATAAGAAGTCATAATTAAAGCAATTTGATTATAATTGATAAGAACCCACATGATTGAAGAAAACCCTAAATTCAATTGAGAATTCTTACTTTGAAAATTAGGGAATTTGGGAACCCTATGGAGGAAAGGTCTCCATAGGTGAAAGCTATCATACCTCAATGCCAAAAGCTTGAAATCAATGGAGGATTAGGGGACTTGATCTTCAAACCCTACCTTTCTTCTTCTTCTTCTTTACTTCTAGAGAGAGAAATATTTGGATAGGTTTTGGAAATAGTTGAAAAGTGATTAGGAAGGGTAGAAATTCGACTTATAAGACTTATATAGTACTTAGGATTAGAGGGTAACCGACTTTACTTAGGAATTAAACAATTAAGGAAAAGACCTAAAGACCCTTTTTTTAAACCAGCTGACGACCCCCAACATACGACTTGAACTACAGTTGGTAGGTCAACCAACGAGCCATAGGTCCAAGTCGTAGGTCACACTGGAAATTGCCAAATTTTTTTGAATTTCCCAGGTTGATCAACGATTCCACCTACGGTTGGTAGGTTAGGCCAACGAGTCCTAGGTGATGTCGTTGGTACTGCCCAAAGTTGAAATGCTTCCTTTTTCTCCCTTTTAAAATCTGAGGTGTTACATTTTAATTAAGCGTGTTTTGGTCTTTTCCTACCCAATTAACCCCTAGACTATGTCATTTTGACCCTATAACTACCCCTATAACTGCTTTTACTCTTAAAACCTAACACATCCCCTCCCTTTCACTCAAACTCAGAAAAATCTCTCAAGTCTTCTTCTCCAAATTCTCTCAAGAGCTCCAAGATGAAGAACTAGGGTTTCAAGAGCTTGAAGGGGTTTCTTTTCTATTGCTTCTGGGTATGATTATCAAGGTATGTGAGAATTACCAATGGATCCCTTTCATCCATTGGGTGCGGAAAGAATCTCAATCTCCTAAATTGATTTCACATAATTCTATTTGGGTTTTATGTGAATCTTCACGGGTCCTATTTATTATGATTCAATTGTTTATATTCAATCTTATTATGCATGATTTGATTGAATAACATGATCTTCAATTGATTTCATATGGACCCATGCCTATGCCTACTTTATGAATTATGATCATGAATTTGATTAAGGATTTATGCATGTTTTATGAAAAGAATGATTTATGGCTAAAGGATGTTTTTAAGATAAAATGTCAATGATTTGTGAAAGATTTTCTCACAATTGAAAGGAATAAGGATTTAGATGCTTAGAAAGGTAAGTGTCTACTATGAAGAAGTTTATGAAATCATGATTTCAAAGGAGCTACTATATTATGAACTTATGATTGGATTGGTAGCCTTTAATTGCTGCCTTTCTAAGTATTTTAATATGACTATGATTATGTCTTTTTCGTTGGAATTTACTTAGCACCGAGAGGACTTTGAGATGGAGGCTCTCCCGTTAGTAAATGCCGGTTTTATAAAAGCAATCTCCTTGTCCCTTAACTACGTGCCCCCGTAGGATTGTCTTAAATGACCTAGTTAGTGGATCCACCATAGCAATAATGAATGATATGGAGTTCTACCTTGGCAAGTGGTCTTATTGTCTTTTAATGGTAAATGTTCCACAAACTAACTATGTTTTCTTTAAAGATTTTATGAAACCTCCTCAAATGGTTTAAGTATACATTGACCTCGTATATGATTTATGATTTCTTTATAAAGGCTTTTATCACGATTTACTTGATCTTGCATATCATGTTTAAACTCATCATGCTATCATGCTTTACGTTTTTATGCATTTCCCTATATTTAGTACATTCATAGTACTAAAGAATTTTTGTACCTACATTGTTTCATACTATAGGATCCGACACTCCTCCTTCAGCTCATGGCTAGCTTGGATTGCTCTACTAGAACTTTGGATTGGTGAGTCCTCATGGCTCGAGGACAAGATCATTTATGTTGCTTTTCCTTTATTGTCTGTTTCAGACTTCTACATAGTGTATGAGTTACATCCCAACCACTCTTATGATGTTGAAAAGGCTATGTCAGACACAATTTAGTACTCTGCATTTATATATATATATATAAAAATCAATTTCAATATTTTAGAGAATATATGAAAATTTATTTAAGGATAAGTGCTCAAGATAATTTTGACAAAATTTAGTTATTAATTATTTATATAAATTAAAAACACATGTTTACAAAATAGTTTCAAGAGCTATTTTTGTGAAATTATTTCACAAGATACTTCTAGAAGATAGTTGTGTATATAAATAATGCTGCTAAAATTTAGGAATTATGAAGTTACGAACATTTAAAATACATGTGCTTGAACACAAATTAGTTACAAAGAATATTTTTCTGAAATCATATTTCTACTAAATACTCCTAAGAGATAATTGCACAAAATTCAAATTGTAGAACTAATAATTTTTTATGAGATAAGTTTTATTACATTTATTAAAAGAAAAGAAAATATATTTTCTTAAAATTTATGTTTTAATAAATAAAAAAGTGGTTTATAAATATTTTTAGTAACATTTTAATTTGATTACATATATATACTAGTTTTTCGACACGTGTGTTGCACGTGTAAATATGCATAGTTATGTATTAGCTGTGTAAAATAATTTCAACATAATCAAAAAAAAAATTTGACTAAATATTTATATATAAAAGAATAAAGTACATGTTTTTGTTATATATTAATAGGAATTATCGTATAATGACTTATTTTTCAAGGTCAGTATCATCAGAATTTTAAAGATGAAGAATAATTTTTTGTCAGATGCATATTATTTTTACTTATTTTTCTTTAATGAGTAAAAAAATGTAATGAAACATATCTTATCTATTATTTTTTATAAATGATCTTCGTGGTGTATCTTCCTATCGTCAGAATAAATTCACACCTACCACCAAATCAGCATACCAAAAATCTAGAGAGAATTTAAACTAAAAATAACTCATACTTCCTCTATCATAAATTATGTGAACTTTTTAAACTTTTTTGAAAATTAATTTGACTAATTTCTGAAGAAAAATTGTATTAGATCAACTCGATATTTTCACCTTAAATTTAGATATCCAAAGCTATAGAAAAAAAAATCACAAATTACAATTTTTCTCATACATATATGATTACAAATATATTTTAGAATATATATCAAATTTAAATAGTTTAAATATTGACGAACTAAAAACCCACATAAGCTGAGAAGAGGATATCCTTGACCTCACCATCTTTAACCTTGTCCATGACCTTACTACATTTGTAATAAAATTTAAGTATTTTCCTTTCCAATTCAAAATCTCTGCCTTATATTAAAGTAAAAAACTAAAAGAGATAATAACAATTCGTGATATGAATGTTGTATGAACATATAATGTTATGAGCTGCACTATAACTAATTTTCACATATAATAAATATTGTGTCAAATGTATGTCTAATACTCATTCCATTTCAAAAAAATGACCTAGTTTGACTTTCAAAAAAGAAAAGGGGTCAAAAATATTTTTTTGAAATAGACTAAAAAAATAGGTAGGTCATTTTTTTTAAAAGGAGAAAATATTATCAGAGATTGGGGTTGAACAAAATAATTATGACAGTAAAATATGAATGGAAGTATATCTACGTATCCAAACCAAATGAAGGTCAATTTGATCTACTTCTCCTAAAGAGGAAAAATAAGTGACATTTAGGATGCATTATTTGATATGGAGGACAATTCTTTTTTTATGAAAATAAGTGTATTTCTTACTTGTTTTCTTGTGTTTGACATGCAAGTAAATCTATTATTCTAAAATATTTTTATATATCTATGAAAAGAATATGGGAGGTGGTGGTGGGGTGACTGAGGAGTGGGTTGGTGGGAAATTGGGAATATATAGGACTATAGGGGGTGGGTGAAGCTAAGGTTTGTTGGAGGTGTGAGGAGGACACAATGAATTTGAGATGCTACTAGTAAAAATTGTTTTACTTACTTCAATTAGGCAAGTCATTTTCATTATATTTAAGGAACTTGATTTCCTAGAAAAAATATTTTCCTACAATTTTGATCAAACAAACTTTAAAAAAATCAGAAAATGTTTTCTTCCATACCAAACACACCCTAACTAATTACTGCAATCTCACTGTCTATAACCATTTTGCATTGCTTTTTATCAAGCAAATGCATATAAAAGAGCAAATGATAATTAGTAATACACCATATAACCAATAATCATTAACGAAGTAGTTACTAAAATTTAGATCCCTTACAATAACACATGGTTCATGTGTATACAAATTCAGACCAAAAAATATTCATATGTATATAAATGACACAATTCCTTATAAAACATGTCAACTTTGTCTTACGTTTTCAGTGCAACATGTTTGTGTTAATACTCTAGTCCCTCGAATTATTTAAGGTACTTCGTTATTTTTGTGTTTCAACATCTTTAATTTACATTCATGACTCTTTTTCCCTATCACATAGTATTGTATTTGTTTATGGAGGGTACTATAGTAAGTGATCATTTTGAGTACAAAACAAAAAAATAATGTTAAATACAAAAAGCAAAACTTTTTAATTTCAACTTTTCAAGAGAAAAAGTTTTGATGAGATTGAACATTAACAAAAATAGAATTACTATGGGAGACTTGTCTAAAATAATATAGATAAAAACACTCATTTCTTCAATAAATCATACAACGCAAGTAGTGTTTAGATTTTGCACCAGAATTCATTCAACAATGCCCTTCAAGATTAAAAAATTTATAAATGTTTGTATGATCTGATCTGTTATGACTCACATGATTCAGTTTTCATTCCTTAAAATGGAGTTCAATGTGATTATGTTATTATTTTCGGTGTGTTTAGTAGGCCAGCCGATTATTATCCATAAAGTTGTACAGTTTGACTTTGTCCCATACTAAAAGTGAAGAATTTGACCTAATGTCATGCAATTTCAATATCATCTTCTTGATCAAACACTACATATTTTTTCCGTTGTTCCATATCTTGCTCTACACTTCACCCATATTTTAAAAAAAATAGTTTAAAACTCAATTAACACTTCAAAAAGGAAAAGTGTAGAGAGCAAATTAGTACACATTTGGGTTAGTTAACAATTGAAGAAAGCAAATTAGTACTTGGTTTGGGGTTTTTTGTAGCCATTTTATTTTTAAGGTAGTCCTTTATATAATGTAGCGTTTCGCTATTCTAATATAAGTAGTTGGTAAGAGAAATGTTACATTAGGGGTCTCTTCCTTGTGTGGTACCTCAAGTTTCATTGAACTTCGAACTTATTTAACTGTGACAAAGCACACATGACCTTTTTTAAATAGAAGAAGAGTAGAGAACTTAAAATTTTGTAGTGTAAAAATGAGAGGAAACCCCTCTATTTATAGTTAACAAATGGTAGTATGAATAGGTAATAATTGTGCCTTATCAGAAAAGTCACAATACTTTGAAAAAGTGACTGCTCATCGGAAAATTCACAACCCTTTGGAAAAGTCACAACCCTTCGAAAAAGTCACAACTCATTGGAAAAGTCACAACCCTTCGAAAAAGTGACAACGCTTTGGAAAAGTCACAACTCATTGAAGAAGTCACAACTCTTCGAAAAAGTCACAACTCATTAGAAAAGTCACAACCCTTCAATGTGAAAATGTGTCTACTTTTAATATAATATAATTAAATAAATAAACAAAATTGAGCGTTTTTAGTTGGGGTATTATAGTAATTTAACATTCAAGTTTGGGAGTTCATGCTTTTAAGATAATATATATAATTTTTGAAATACATATTTAAATTATTTTTCAATCTAATTTTTAAAATTAAATAATTGAGAAATTTTTTGACGAACATGTGGAACTTTTTACTTCTCCTATTAAATATGCTAGTATAGTACCCCGCGCGATGCGCAGACATCATTAAGTTAAATTATAATTGTGATTTTATTTATTTTGAATGTGTTAAATCATTTAAATCAACAAATATCTAACTATTGTCTTATTTTGAAATATAATATACCCAATAATAAAAAATAATAATTGAAGAAAATATTAAATAACTTTTCGATATACTCCAAATAGCATAATTAGATAAAATATGTCACGCCCTGAACCTACACCCTGGACGTGGCCAGCACTCGAGAACCATTACTGATCCCCAAGCAAACCTTTGGCCTGACTGACTACTTAGCAGAATATTTACTCAAGCGGTAACAAGCTTAGAAATAAAATTTAGAACATTCAAACTACAACAATTACTTAACTCAAACTGTCTGAAATTACTTAAGTTCAATAATGATAATATTTTGTAAAACAGTCTCAAAACATCTTAACAAAAGGGAAAAATACTGAGAGACTCCTCAACTCTAACTATTTATGAAGCCTCTAAATACTTAGATAGATGTCGGAACAGGACCCTCGACAACTCAACAAAATATGAAATACAAGTGTGAAGCCCTCCGAAAAGCAAGGAGGCTCACCAAAGATAGCTGGAGTGCAAATGGTATCAATGAAGTGTCTGCTGATGACCCTGAACACCTGTATCTGCATCATAATAAGATGTAGGTCGAATGACATCAGTACATTGAATGTACAAGCATGTAAGGAGAACTGAAATCCTAGATAACTGAACTGATAAGACTGGAAGACATACTCACCTCAACTCAACTCCAATATAAAAGCATTAACAAAAGATACAATGTTTAAAGCATTATAAAGTAGAAGATATAACTCACTGATGCATAAAAATACAATGAAATACTCTTTACTCTTATTGGGAGATTCTCTAACCGACAACCACCACTATGAGCTATGTGATGATACAGCGTCTTGCCAACGCTACCAGAACAGTCCTATACCTTACCGGGGTAAAGAACAACCTCAACTAAGTGGATCCACTAATCTCTGCCCGAAGGCACTAAGGATTCATCTAAAAAGTATGATCCTATACCCATGTTGGCTACATGGTTTATGAGGATTTTGAGTTGTCTGAACTCATCCCCATATCGGTGCTCAATACTACTCCCAATAAATATATATATACTCATGCTCAAGTAGAAATACTCTTTTTCTATTTTGAGGTAATTACTCCAAAGATACTCTTTAAGAGTCAATGTGTCAATTATCTCTCGAAACTCCTTTAACTCTTTATGAAAATCAAAGTTCTCTTTCTCAGTGTAAAAATGATAAATTTGAAAATCAAGTTCCCATAAACTTTACTCAAAATTTCTCTTTAAACCTTCCTCAAAACTCCTCTTTACTTTATCAAAAAATCAATTTAAGATAATTGTTCGGTTAAAAAGATTCTCAATAATAACTCAATGACTACTCAAATAATAGGGTTCATGCTGAAAATTAGACATGAACAATCAACTCAAAAATCTTAATGCATAATATATAGCAACTCGAAATTTAGGAATAGCAACTCGAAATTCAACGATAAAACTCATCTCAAGAATTATCAAAACTAAGGATGTAACCCTAGATTATTCTTTACTGATAGAGAGTAGATGTAGGGCATGAGGACGAACTCAATCCATCACTATGATAGCCTTACATACTTGGGAAGAACAAAGTTCTTGGTGAAATCGGAAGAACGATTGAAAACCCTCGCTTTTCTCCTCTTGAATCCTTGCTCTAAGTCGTTGAGGTGTTAAAGAACGTTGAGGTGTTAAAGAACGTAAAATAATATTATAACACCACTTAGACCCTTAATTTGGTGAAAACAAGGTCGTGGGTTAGGCTTAGAAGGGGTGGGAAAAGACTAAAATACCCCTCTTAAAAATTGACGAAAAACCTTCTACGCATCCATCTACGGTTCGTGGTTTGTTCTACGGACTATAGATCACATCCGTGGAATTCATATTGAATTTTTGGCTCAAAACTTCAGCCTACGGGTCCAATCTATGACCCGTTGAAGTTTCTACGAACCGTAGGTCCAATCCGTAGACTAAATACTAAATTTCAGGCTCAAAAGTCCATTTGCGGGTCCAATCTACGGCCCGTAGAATGGATCCGTACGAAAGGAACCCCAAAAATTGAGTCTCTGAACTTTTTGATGACTTGCCAGTACGGGTCGTAGTTCCATCTACGGCCCGTGCATTGGAACCTTAGTTCACAGACCCAGAAAACTCTGATATGGCAATCTCTAGTAAAATGGCCATAACGTTTTACTCTGAGCTCGAAAAAGGCAAACTTGGTGGCGGTTGAAAGAGAACTCAAATACCTTAATTTTCTAGGTGATGGGTCACCTAATTCATTATGTGCTGGGAGATATGATCATTTGAAATTGATCTAAGTAGAAACTTATGTCAAAACTTAATTGATAATGAAGATTTCAATTCAACTTTGTGCTAGGGGGTTCTTGTGACCTTAAGTCATCCAAATCCATTCAAACACCAAAGAAATGAACTTTACACATATGAGCAATTTAAGAATCACCCGATAAGATTTTTACATGCAATTAAAGAATGGTTCGGGCCTTAGCTTAGAAATTTTTGGGGTGTTATAATATATCCCCCTTGGAATCATTCATCCTCGAATGATGGATGAACTGAGAATGAAGAGGGTAGGGAAATGTTTAACAACCCAATTTAGTTCGAAATACACATGATACTCATGAACTCAAAATAGTAAAGGAGTGACTGAATTAATGATCACTTTAGGAAGAGTTAATACCTTGGATTAGAACTAAATCAGAGGTAAAGAGATGAGGATATCTCATCTTCATATCTTCCTCAGCCTCCCATGTAACCTCCTCAACAAACTGATTTCTCCACAAGTCTTTGACTGATGCAACCTCTTTGGTTCTCAACTTGCGAACCTGACGATCAAGAATCTGAATGGGAATCTCCTCATAAGATAGGTTGTCCTTGATACCAATATCCTCGGTAGGCACAATAAGTGAATGATCCCCCAAACACTTCTTTAGTATAGAGATGTGAAATACCGGATAAACTGTTGCTAACTCTGACGGTAGCTCCAACTCATAAGCTACATTACCAACTCTCTTGGATATCCTGTAAGGAACAATATATCGGGGACTGAGCTTTCCCTTCTTACAAAATCTCATAACACCCTTCATAGGTGAAACCTTCAAATAGACCCAATCATTAACCTCAAACTCCAAGTCTCTCCTTCTCACATTTGTATAGGATTTCTGACGACTTTGCGTTGTTTCCAACCTTTCCTGAATAGTCTTCACCTTCTCCATGGCTTGATGAACCAAATCTGGTCCTATCAACTCAGCTTCACCAACCTCAAACCAACCAATGGGAGATCTACACCTTCGCCCATATAGAGCCTTATTCGGAGCCATCTGAATGCTGGAATGGTAACTATTATTGTATGCGAACTCGATAAGAGGAAAGTGGTCATCCCAAATACCTTTGAAATCCAGAACACAAGCTCTCAACATGTCCTCTAAGGTATGAATGGTGCGCTCTGTTTGACCATCAGTTTGAGGATGAAAAGTAGTACTAAGGTTCACCTTCGAACCCAAACCTTTCTGAAATGACTTCCAAAACTGTGCAGTAAACTGAGCACCCCTATCTAAGATGATGGACAAGGGGACTCCATGCAATCGAACTATCTCACAAATGTACAGGTTTGCATACTCTTCGACTTTATTGGTAGTCTTTACTGGTAAAAAGTGGGCTGATTTGGTCATCTGATCCACAATCACCCAAATGGAATCATGCTGCCTGCGAAATCGTGGTAAACCAGTAATGAAGTCCATATTAATCATCTCCCACTTCCATTTCGGAAGAGGTATATTCTGAGCCACACCATATGGCCTTTGATGCTCAGCTTTGACTTGCTGGCAATTTGGGCACTTAGCAACAAACTCTACAATACACCTCTTCATACTACTCCACCAATAGACTTCTCTCAAGTCATGGTACATCTTCGTGGAACCCGAATGAATTGAATATCTAGAACTATGAGCTTCTTCCATAATCCTCTCACGGAGATCATCCACCTCTAGGACACATAACCTTCCTTGATATCTCAACACACTATCTCCCCCTTGTGCAAAAGCCATCACTTTCTTCTTATGCACATTTGCCTTCAACTTAAGCAAAATGGGGTCTTTGTCTTACTTCTCCTTTACCTCTGCCACTAATGAAGACTCAGCTCCATTCATCACAACAACTCCACCTTCACTGGAATCCAACAATCAAACACCCAACCGTGCACTTCCTTAGCTAACTCTTTCTTGCCTTCCTCGACATGAACAGTGCTCCCCATGGACAACCTGCTCAAAGCATCAGCAACAACATTAGACTTACTTGGGTGATAGAGGGTACTCATGTCATAATCCTTGAGCAAATCTAACCACCTCCTTGGTTTGAGATTGAGCTCCTTCTAACTGAAAACATACTAGAGACTCTGGTGGTCTGTGAACACATCCACATGAACACCATATAGATAATGACACCATATTTTGATAGCAAAAACCACTGCTGCCAACTCGAGATCATGAGTCGGGTAGTTCCTCTCTTGAATCTTAACCTGCCTAGAGGCATAGGCTATAACCTTACCATTCTGCATCAATACACAACCAAGTTCAACTCATGACGCATCATAGTAGATGACAAAACCCTCTGTACCTTCTGGTAGGGTCAACACTGGAGCAGCAGTTAACTGAGTTTTTAATTCTTGAAAGCTCTTCTCACAAGCTTCAGACCATTGAAACTTATCTGTTTCCTAAGTCAACTTGTTCAATGGAGACGAAATAGATGAGAACCCCTCGACAAACCTTATGTAGTAACCAGCCAACCCCAAGAAACTCCTTATATCAGTTGGAGATGTAGGTCTTAGCCAATTCTGCACTGCCTCAATCTTCTGAGTGTCAACTCGAATTCCTTTGCCAGACATAATGCGGCCTAAGAATGCCACGGATTCGAGCCAGAACTCACACTTAGAAAACTTGGCATATAACTCTCGATCTTTGAGAGTTTGGAGGACTATTCTAAGATGACTAGCATGGTCCTCCTCATTCCTCGAATAAATCAATATGTCATCAATGAACATGATAACAAACATATCCAAATATGGCTTAAATACTCTGTTCATAAGATCCATGAATGCTGCGGGAGCGTTAGTCAAACCAAAGGACATAATAAGGAACTCATAATGACCATAACGGGTCTTGAAAGCTATCTTCGGGATGTTACTTTCTCTCACTCTCAATTGATGATAGCCAGATTTGAGGTCTATCTTAGAGAAACAAGTGGCACCCTGAAGTTGGACAAAAGGGTCATCAATTCTCGGAAGGGGATACTTATTCTTTATGGTAACCTTGTTCAACTGGCGGTAATCGATACACATCCTAAGGGAACCATCTTTCTTCCTCACGAACAAGACTGGAGCGCCCCAAGGTGAGACACTTGGTTGGATAAAATCCTTATCAAGAAGATCTCTCATCTGCTCTTTTAACTCAGCTAGAGCCATTCTATATGGCGAAATAGAGATGGGTTGAGTTTCAGGAAGAATATCTATTCCGAAGTCTATTTATCTCTCAGGAGGGACTCCAGGAAGATCTTCTGGAAAGACCTCTGGAAACTCACTTACAACTGGAACTGACTAAATAAGCGGTGTCTCAACACTAGAGTCATTAACTCGGACTAAGTGATAGATGCACCCCTTAGAAACTAACTTTCTAGCCTTAAGGTATGAAATAAAATGACCTTTAGGCACTATTGAACGACTTCTCCACTCTAAAACTGGCTCATTAGGAAACTGAAACTTGACTACTTGAGTTCTACAATCGACTGAGGCATAACAAGCATGAAGCCAGTACATACCTAGAATAACATCAAAGTCCACCATATCTAGCTCGACTAAGTCAGTCATGATGTCCTTGTGATAGACTAAGATGGTACAATCACGGTAGACACTTTCTGCTAGAAGAGACTCACCAACAAGTGTGGAAACACTGAAAGGTTCAAGAAGTTGTTCGGGGGAAATGCCAAACTTCATGGAGAATAAGGAGTCACAAAACATAGACTCGCACCTGGATCAATTAAGGCATAAACATCAAAAGTTGAAACTTTAAGCATACCAGTGACAACATCTGGTGAATTCTCCATATCCTGGCGACTAGTTATAGCATATAGACGGTTTGCTCCTCCGCCTGCCCCCTAAGTAGCTCCTCTCGGAGTAGCTCTATCTGCCGGAGCCACTGAAGAAGATTGGGCTCTGTTGCCCCCATTACCCTGCTTGTTCTTATGGCACTCTCTCATAAAGTAACCCATCTAACCACACTTGAAGCAACCACTTGAGCAATCATGACACTCTCCTAGGTGGTTCCTACCACACTTGGTACATGTAGGGGTCCAAGTAGCCCTATGCGCCACACTACCTTGAGACTGAGTAGGTCGAGCTCTGAAATTTTTGGAGTTCTGGTTCCTGAGATCATTTCTACTCTTTGGTGCAGGTGCACTAGCTGACGATGGGGCAGGTCCAGGTGACCTTTGTTGAAAATATGACCGATTCACATTCCCGGTCTTCTATTGGCTAGATTCATGATTTGCTGTCTTAGCCCTCTTACTGCAGAACTCTTCCCTGTCTTTCAATTTATCTTCCTCAACTTGTTGCACATGGATCATGAGTCTGGCTATGTCCATGTCCCTTATCAACATAGTAGCCTTACCTTCCTTACTTGACAAGCAGGATAGCCGAGACACAAACAAGCTCATCCTACTCCTCATGTAAGCCACCATCTCCGGAGCATAGCGAGACAGCTGAGTGAACTTGAGGCTGTACTCTTGCTAACTCATAGATTCTTGCTTTAAATTTAGAAACTCTCTTACCTTTGCTTCCCTTAACTCACGGGGAAAGAAGCGCCCCAAGAAAGCATCTTCAAACACCGCCCAACACAAAGGTGGTGGCCCCTCTGCTCTTCTTCCATTGGTAATGCCATATTCTAGCAACACCTTTGAGCTGATATGAAGCTAACTCCACACGCTCTGCATCAACAACACACATAACCCCAAACACTTTCTGAAGATCCTCCACAAAGTTCTCTGGATCCTCTGTTATATTCGACCTTGTGAACTCTGGGGGATTCATCCTCAAGAATTCACGAATTCTAGATGTATCAGCCATATCCTGATGACCCACTCTTTCTTGACCAACCTGATTTGCCACAACACTACAATAAAAATGACCTTTAGCGAAATGAAAATTTGTCACTAAAAGTCCAAATCTAGTCGTTAAAAGTCTATAACGACTGGGCAAAAGTTGGTCGTAGATTTATAATTAGGTCGTTAAAGATTGCTTAGTGAAAATAAAAATTCCAGTCGTTACATATCCTTTTAGCGACCAATTTTTCCTTTGTTACTTGTCAATTTCCTTACGCTAATGCCCATTTAACTATACAAAAATTTTGTCGTTAAAAAGTTGTAATGTATATTTCAATTACTTTATATGCTTTGGCATGCCAATAAATACACACCCATATCACAAAGAAAGAAAAAATCGTAGTCAATTATAAGGAATTAGTTAATGGATCACAATTAGAAAATGTAATCCAACAAAATTGTATGGAATTATTCTTATAAGCTCCTTAAAACAAAAACAAAAATAAAAAATAGAATTATAGTGTATGTTAAAATGAAAAAATATGTAAATCACCCTAACAAAACCAAAAAAGTTATTTTCTTCAACTTGTTCTGCATTGTCTTCAAGGATGCATTCTTGAAACTTCAAATAGTTCATCTCTTAAAACAATAAGTTCATATCAGTTCATGATGAAGCTACCACTAGCTATTTTACTAAAAAATAAAGGATTAGTTTAATCACCATATAGACTAAACAATGGGAAAGATATCATTTGATCAAACTTAATCAGGCAATAAACTAATAATTTCAAAATCTATATCTTATGAATTTCACTAACATTAAATTTAGACAACAAGCAAGTAAAAATTCTTAAATTACAAGACATAGAATTCTACTAACTAACAGGATAATATGGTTATTATTTTAATTAATAAGGTAGTGCAGAGAATATGAGTCTAAATGCTCCTAATTAGCAGAACCAATCATAAAAATAATCAATGCTGAGAAAATGTGGAAAAAGTCAGCAATGTAGGGAAAAATGTGGAAAAAACTTCACTTACAAAACTCATCATGTCATAGATTGTATAAATCTACTAACCTATTCAAGTCTTGCAGTTAGATTTTAGCTAAAAAATATTAATATTATCTAGTACAAGAATTATTTGAAAGAGCAGTTGTTTTTGTTTACATTTTCAGGGGATCGATAATTCACTTGTTAGAATTAGAAGAGTCGAACTCACCTCAGTTGAATGAAATATTTCTTATATGATAAAAAAGTCACCACCTCTTAGTGTTACATGGCATGCTAAAATAAAATGTTGTGCCAGATAACCCAAAGACTACAAATTGTTTGAAGCTACTTCCCTGGATGCAGAAAATTCACAAGTGTTTAGAAATATAATAGATGCAGAAGAAAGAGAACCTTAAAATCAATTTATACATGGAGCTCAAAGTTGGGATCAGAAATGAGAACTAAAGAGAAATGGACCAACCTATTTTGTAAAATCATTTCACATAATTGTGCCAAATTCAAGCATTATTTCTTTGATACGACAAGATCCTCACAACCTCAAAAATACAAAGACGGAAAGCTATAGAGTAAATATTACTAGGAAAGAACTACAACTTTACATGGTAGTATGTACAAATACACAATTTTAATTCAGTAGTCCATGCTTCATTTAATTCATTATAAAAATATCACTAAATTAATTTGGAAATATTAATCATATCATGGTTGGTAGAAAGCATACTAACCTTTTAAGTGATTCAGTTTGTACATTGTTCACTTGGAGATGGATACAATGAAGGCAAACCAACAACTGTACTTGCAAGTTGTACAAATTTACTCGCTATGCTATCCATGTATCTTGTTAGTAGTTTGTTTTCTTTTTGACTTGTATGCAGCTTACCCAATGGTGCATCTTTCGAAGAGTTAACGTCTTTTAACTTCATATATGCATCCCTCAAAATATAAATACATGACTTTTGCATTGAGGTCCACAATACATTTTCACTACCTCAATATTAGTAATAGAATACTCAGATGGTACTTGTTCTTGGATTTCAGCCTAAAGAATTTAACAAACAATTATATATACACTCCTGTTGTTCTTTTCTATTTATCACAATCAAAATAATTATTCAATTTCATATATTTGACATAGGTCTGATTATCTTAACTATAAAAGAGAAGAAATAAAGAGAGACATATATATCACAAAATCTGAAAACAACCAGCAAATACATAAAAAGAAGAAGCAATCCAGTAAATATTAGTGATACTAGTAAAGTGTCGTAGCATGATAGTTAAGAACATAAATACAATAGAAACAAGGTAAATACTAAATCAAGCTGGATTGAACAATAAACCATTCTAATATGATATAAACAAAGGACAATAAATAAAAATGAAAGGAAAAAACAAACTGTAGTCATCATGTAAAAACAAGGATAATGAAGATTAAACTAAAAACAAGGATAATGAAGATTAAACTAGGTTTTGCATTCAGTCCTCAATCGAGTACTATTTCTAATAATAACAGAAAATTCTAGTCCATCCTTAGAGGGGTTATTATCCTATAGTATTTGAATTTGTCTATTCTAAGACGAGCAATTTCTCTTAGCTAAAAGAAGAATTTGTCTATACGAACTTGGGAACACGAAATCCAACTAAAATTGCTTACAAATTACAACATTCTTAATAGGAACTCGTATGAGACTCTGTTAGAAGTTTTTGCATAACAACTTACATCATGTAAAATAAATTTTACCATGCAACAAGCGAACAACTATGATAATGATAGTTTGAAAATAATTTTAATCTACAATTAAGTGTTGTTTCTTAACTACTATTGTGAGTTGTTCGTGTAATGTTTTGTACTCTCGCTATTTAAATTTTCATGACTCCCGTTCCTTGTTAGTTAGTAAAAAAAAGACACATTTATATATTTAGTAACAAGACTTCTTTACTCCCTCTGTCCCAATTTAGCATGAAAATACTTCTATTTACTTCCTCTATCCCAATTTTACTTTAAAATATTTATTTATCCTTAATTAAGTGGATTTATAGTCACGCAACATCTATGACTTATTTTATACCACAAGTTTCAAAGTCTTTCTTTCTTAAACTCCATGCCAAATCAAACAAACTCACATAGATTGAGAATGAAGAGTATGAAATATATTGTGAAGTTCAAATAACCTTTTCTATTAACATCAAAGGCTTTCAGTTCATTGGACAATAATATGAGACTAATTTAGATTGATCACATTGTACACATTTGCACTCTTAGAGTGGCAAAGTGTATGAGTATTTTAAAAGAGTAATATACCACTAGGAAATTGGCAATAAAAGGAATGTCAAATTATAGTATCAGTGGCGAAGTGTATGTGTTTTATATCTTTTGCGGTAACTTTTGCATACCTATCATTGAATAATTATATAAGTAAATTGGCAATAAAAGGAATGTCAAATTCTAGTAAATAGATTGTTATATAAAATAGTAATTTCTTAGATGATGTTATATGGTTCTACCTCCAATTAAAATAGCAATTGATTTAATTCATATCAAAAAGAAAACTCTACACCAATAACAGTGGTATTCAACGATCCCTAAAGAGAAATTTTATATACTAAAAAATAATAATAGGGTCTAGGTTATTATAAAAAATAATTAATTCCATCAAACAGAGAGGTCATTCGAACAACAAAAGAATACCAATTACACAATTAATAGCTATAACTACAAATTTAGTGATTTGAGAAACATACCCTCTAATGAGAAGAACCTCTGAAATTATTTTGATCTTTTATCGAGCGAAGGTTACGAGCAGCGCCAGGAGAAGAGTAGCTTTTACGTACTTCTAATTGTATAAGTATTTTTTGAGAACAACAAAAACCTCGGGTTGAGGAGTTTTGGGCGATAGAGACGTGGGGGTGGAAGGGGAAAACTGTAGCACGCTTTTTTTCTATTTCATTTTAACGATGGCATATTAAATGCTTTAATGACCAAATATTATCCCCTCACTAATATTCGATTAAAAATTGGCTTTAAACATCGGGAAAAAAGTTGGTCGCTAGATGTACATTAATAATGACTAGATTCATGTCCCTTCGTTAAGAGTTGCTCACTAAAAGTTAAATTTCCTGTAGTGCAACCTGAGTCAGCATTTGAATAGCATTCCTGAACTCAGCATTGATGATATCTCCTTGAGGGGGTTGCACTTCTGGTGCATTGGGAACTTCTTGACCTTGAAGATTCACATTCCTCCTAGAAGGACGTCCTCAAACAGCTCTTCATGGAGGAATGATCTGAAAGGACACGCGTAAGCACGAGTTAGAGAAAACTTTAATAGAGTTGAACTCTATCACACGAACATGAGTAAGAAGAGAGTGAAAGTTCCTAAATGTTGTAGCCTCCTAATTATAGATGTGGCACGCTTCACACTGATAAGAAGGACTCTACAGCCACGGCTTCATAGACACCCTAGGACTCTTGAACTCTGTGCTCTGATACCAAGTTTGTCACGCCCCGAGTCTACACCCTAGATGTGATCGGCACTTGAGAACCATTTCTGATCCCCAAGCGAACCCTTGGCCTAGCTAACTACTTAGCGGAAGATTTACTCAAGCGGTAACAAGCTTAGAAATAAAATTTAGAACATTCAAACTCCAACAATTACTTAACTCAAACTATCTGAAATTACTTAAGTTCAATAATGATAATATTTTGCAAACCAGTCTCAAAACATCTTAACAAAAGGGAAAAATATTGAGAGACTCTTCAACTCTAACTATCTATGAAGCTTCTAAATACTTAGATAGATGTCGGGACAGGACCCTCGACAACTCAACAAAATATGAAATACAAGTGTGAAGCCCTCCGAAAAGCAAGGAGGCTCACCAAAGCTAGCTGGAGTGCAAATGGTATCAATGAAGTGTCTGCTGATGACCCTGAACACCTGTATCTGCATCATAATAAGATGTAGGTCGAATGACATCAGTACATTGAATGTACAAGCATGTAAGGAGAACTGAAATCCTAGATAACTGAACTGATAAGACTGGAAGACATACTCACCTCAACTCAACTCCAATATAAAAGCATTAACAAAAGATACAATGTTTAAAGCATTATAAAGCAGAAGATATAACTCACTGATGCATAAAAATACAATGAAATACTCTTTACTCTTATTTGGGAGATTCTCTAACCGACAACCACCACTATGAGCTATGTGATGATACAGCGTCTTGCCAACGCTACCAGAACAGTCCTATACCTTACCGGGGTAAAGAACAACCTCAACTAAGTGGATCCACTAATCTCTGCCCGAAGGCACTAAGGATTCATCTAAAAAGTATGATCCTATACCCATGTTGGCTACATGGTTTATGAGGATTTTGAGTTGTCTGAACTCATCCCCATATCGGTGCTCAATACTACTCCCAATAAATATATATATACTCATACTCAAGTAGAAATACTCTTTTTCTATTTTGAGGTAATTACTCCAAAGATACTCTTTAAGAGTCAATGTGTCAATTATCTCTCGAAACTCCTTTAACTCTTTATGAAAATCAAAGTTCTTTTTCTCAGTGTAAAAATGATAAATTTGAAAATCAAGTTCCCATAAACTTTACTCAAAATTTCTCTTTAAACCTTCCTCAAAACTCCTCTTTACTTTATCAAAAAATCAATTTAAGATAATTGTTCGGTTAAAAAGATTCTCAATAATAACTCAATGACTACTCAAATAATAGGGTTCATGCTGAAAATTAGACATGAACAATCAACTCAAAAATCTTAATGCATAATATATAGCAACTCGAAATTTAGGAATAGCAACTCGAAATTCAACGATAAAACTCATCTCAAGAATTATCAAAACTAAGGATGTAACCCTAGATTATTCTTTACTGATAGAGAGTAGATGTAGGGCGCTAGGATGAATTCAATCCATCACTAAGATAGCCTTACATACCTGAGAAGAACGAAGTTCTTGGTGAAATCGGAAGAACAATTGAAAACCCTCGCTTTTCTCCTCTTGAATCCTTGCTCTAAGTCGTTGAAGTGTTAAAGAATGTAAAATAATATTATAACACCGCTTAGACCCTTAATTAGGTGAAAAAAGGTCGTGGGTTAGGTTTAGAAAGTTTGGTAAAAGACTAAAATACCCCTCTTAAAAATTGACGAAAAACCTTCTAAGCATCCATCTACGGTTCGTGGTTTGTTCTACGGACCGTAGATCACATCCGTGGAATTCATATTGAATTTTTTGGCTCAAAACTTCAGCCTAAGGGTACAATCTACGACCCGTTGAAGTTTCTACGGACTGTAGATCCAATCCGTAGACTAAATACTAAATTTCAGGCTCAAAAGTCATTTTACGAGTCCAATCTACGGCCCGCAGAAGTTACTATGGTCCGTAGAATGGATCCGTAGGAAAGGAACCTCAAAAATTGAGTCTCTGAACTTTCTTGATGACTTGCCAGTGCGGGTCGTAGTTCCATCTACAGCCCGTACCTTGGATCCGTAGTTCACAGACTCAGAAAACTCTAATATGGCAGTCTCTAGTAAAATTGCCATAACCTTTTTCTCTAGGCTTGAAAAATGGCAAACTTGGTGGCGTTGGAAAGCGAACTCAAAGATCTTTAATTTGATAGGTCATGGGCCACCTAATTCATTATGTGCTCGGAGATATAATCATTTGAAGTTGAGCTAAGTATAATCTTATGTCAAAACTTAATCGATAATGAATCTTTCAACTCAACTTTGTGCTAGGGGGTTCTTGTGACCTTACGTCATATCCAAATCCATTCGAACACCAACGAAATGACCTTTACACATATGAGAAATTAAAGAATCACCCGATATGAATTTTACATGCAATTAAAAAATGGTTCATGTCTTAGCTTAGAAATTTTCAAGGTGTTACACAATCAATTCGAAAGCACAAAATGATAAAAAAAAAAATTAAAATACTATATAATATAGAGAATATTTGAAAATCTCTCAAAATAAGTTCTTCTATATTATCTTAATATTTGTTTGTTCTTTTCATGAATTTAATTTTTTTTTTAGATGAAAATGTGTTCTATATTTTTCACTAAACAAAGAATCTTTAGTAGGAATTTATTTTTTTTGTTGTGCTTAAGGTTTATCAGAAACAAAAATTTTATCCTACAAAGATAAATAGAGATGAGGTCTTAGTACATCATACCTTCCTCAAACCCATTTGTGAGATAATAATAACTATGCTATCGTTGTTGTGGTTATTGTTGTTGTTACAAAAATATCATGTGCAATTAATAATTGATTTCTTTTTACGACTTAACTTTTGAATTTTTAGCTTAAGTTCCCTTGCGTAAGATTTATATTACACTAGCTAAATCACCCGTGCTTCGCACGGGATTGAACTATTTTATTAAGCTTGCATATGATCATTCAGTAATATCCATAATTTTGATACATACAGTACATTGTCAAGAACATTTTATCATAATACAAAGCGCTCCTCCAAAATCTTGAAGTGCTATATTTAACTAAACTCAAATGGAGGACCTTCGGCTCCTTTCTTATGAACCTCCGTCAATCTCTTTTTTATTATAATATGTTGTATCATGTATATGTTAAAAATGACCCTAAAATTGTTAGTATCATAAAGGTTTTTCCTCATTGTCTCAGAATAGTCATTACTATTTTTTAGGTTTCATATCACCGACCCCAACTTATTTGAAATTGAACCATAGTTCTTGTTATGGTTATAGTATGCAGTTATAAAGAATTAATGCAATGATCAACCAAGCAATATGTGACATCTGAATGGAACTTTTCACAACTGGATATCCTAAACCAAAATTTTGATACATGACATAATAAAATCTCATAACATAATTTTGTGAGCACTTGAACTCACAAATATCCACAGATAATAATAAAGACGACCTTACTTTCCTAATAATCAAGAAGAAAAAGACATGTGGCTTAACATATTTTTCAAAAAGATAGTCTGTCGGGTTATATCCAAGTTTACAGTTCACAAATTTAATTGAAAGAAGTCAAAAGAAAGAGTTATCACTACAGCAAAAATGATTTTTTAACGGCAATTAATAGCTTAATTGCTGCTAAATATGTATTTTCAGAGGCAATTAGTATTCTCTATAAATTTTCCTAAAGTATGTAGCGACATTGAATCTAATGACAATTAATTAATGTCGGTAAAGGCTCTAGCACTCTTCATTGATGTGCATATTTGTTACCGATAAAAATTATTTTGCTATAGTGTATTTTGGGCATATGTTAGTTTCAAGAAAACTTGATCTCTTATTATGTCCCATAAGAAAAGAGGAAGAAATATGACAAATTAGTCAATTTGCGATAAAAGAAGTGGACTAATTGTCTCTATAATAACATTCTAGGAAGAGTGCAATGGCATAATGTTTGTACCTAAGATAAAATAATCAAAATAATAGACTAACTATGGCAAGCAAGAGAACAATCTATTTGGCTCTTTTAACAAACATCACCATTGGTTCCGTATTGGTTATCACATATTTGATGTTTTGTGCTATCAAATATAGCACAGCCCACAAGCAATTTTTCCAAAAAATATATGAAGAAACCTGTAGAAAGGGACAAAAAAGAAGATCAATTTTCAATCATCCTTGCTCGAATTTTAATAGAGTTAAAAACAAGTCACCAAAATAGCAAAAAGAAATTGCAATAGTTACATGAATCACTATGATTTACAGTAAAATATTAAGCTTCTTGAAATAGGAGGAAGAAAACTTTGAGGAATGAAACAGACTTCATAAGAAGCTTAATTAATGTATTTTAATTCGACTCCCCTATAACGGAAAAAAACCTATAAATAATAGTGGCAGAAATAGAAGTTTTGTTTTACTAAAGAACCAAATGTTAAGAATTCAACCATTCCAGCAGCGTTATGAGTTGTGGACTAAGAGGTGCAAGAGTAGTAATGTCACATTGCAATTGAAATCAATTTTCTTTATTCATTTTTTCTTCTTTTGGTGCCTTGGAATTAAATGTTGGGTTTTAAAAGGTGTGAATGAAAAATGAAGAGATGTGACTTTTGTGAAAAGTTGTGACTTTTATGAAAAACTTTTATGAAAAGTTGTGGCTTTTGTAAAAAGTTGTGACTATTGTGAAAAATTATGACTTTTATTAAGAATTGTGACTTTTATAAAGAGTTTCGACTTTTCTAAAGAGATGTGACTGTTATGAAAAGTTATGACTTTTCTGTAAGGTTGTGACTTTTAAGAAGGGTTAAATAAGAATCCCGATCTGTGAGGGTGTCACATAGGTTGGTTGGCTGTTGCAAATTTGCGCAATGTTTATGAAGAGCGGCAAGAGTGGTAAAACAATGAATGGGAGAAGCGGTTATTGAAGGCTGAAGCGGAGTTTCTATTGCAGGGGAAAGACAGTTTTGGAAAAATAAATAAATAAAAAGAGAATCTTTTCTTGTAGTGGCGCCACGTTACCGGATTGCGGGTTCTCTTATATGTATACTAGGTAAATGACCCGTGCTTCGCGCGGTATTCAACTATTTTACTAAGCTTGCATATGATCATTCGGTAATATTCGTATTTTTGATACATACACTACATTGTTAAGAACATTTTATCTTAAGGAAAAGCGTTCCTGTGAAATCTTAAAGTGCTATAATTTTTTAATATTCATTTTTATTATACAAAAATTATGAGTCATAAAGAGATTTTAAGTATAAGTAAGAAGTCAAAGAAAATCTTCACAGAAATAGTTGGTCAGAAGTAACGAAATTTTCTAAATTCCAAGAAGTTATAAAGAACAACATCAAACGTTAAACAAGAGACCAAAAAGCCTCGAACAACAACACTCCCAAGTAAAGTGGAACATCACGTCCATACAAGAACATAATTAACTAAATTCAAATGGAGGGCCTTCGGCTCCTTTCTTATGAACCTCCATCAATCTTTTTTTTATTATAGTATATCATAACATGTATATGTTAAAAATGACCCTAAAATTGTTAGTATCATAAAGGTTTTTTCTCATTGTCTCAGAATAGTCATTACTATTGCTTAGGTTTCATATCACCGGCCCCAACTTATTTGGAATCGAACCATAGTTATTGTTATGGTTATAGTATGCAGTTACAAAAAAATTGATGCAATGATCAACCAAGCAGTAGGTGGCATCTGAATGGAACTATTCACAACTAGATATTCTAAACCAAAATTTTGATACATAACATATTAAAATCTCACACCATAATTTTGTGAGCACTTGAACTCACAAATATCCACAAAAAATAATAAAGACTACCTTACTTTCCTAACAATCAAGAAGAAAAAGGCATGTGGCTTAACATATTTTTTAAAAAGATAGTCTGTCAGACTGTATCCAAGGTTATAGTTCACAAATTTAATTGAAAGAAGTCAAAAGAAAGAGTTATCACTACAACAAAAATGATCTTTAACGGTAATTAATAGCAAAATTGCCGCTAAATATGTATTTTCAGAAGTAGCGACATTGAATCTAATGAAAATTAATTAATATCGGTAAAGGCTTTAGCACTCTTTGTTAATGTGCATATTTATTACCGATAAAAACTATTTTTGTTATAGTGTATTTTGGACATTTGTTAGTTTCAAGAAAACATGATCTCTTATTATGCCCAAAAAGAAGAGAGGAAGAAATATGTCAAATTAGTCAACTTGCGATAAAAGAAGTGGACTAATTGTCTCTCTACTAATATTCTAGGAGGAGTGCAATGGCATACAAAATGTTTGTACCTAAGATAAAACAAGCAAAATAATATACTAACTGTGGCAAGCAGGAGAGAAATCTATTTGGTTCTTTTAACAAACATCACTATTAGTTATCACATATTTATTGTTGTGTGCTATCAAATATAGCACAACCCACAAGCATTTTTTTCAAAAAGTATATGAAGAAACTTGTAGAAAGGGACAAAAGAGAAGATCAATTTTCAATCATCCTTGCTGGAATTTTTAACAGAGTTCAAAAGAAGTCACCAAAATAGCAAAAAGAAATTGCAATAGTTACATGAATCACTATGACTTACAGTAAAAGATTAAACTTCATGAAATAGGAGGAAGAAGACTTTGCGGAATGAAGCACACTTCATAAGAAGTTTAATTAATGTATTTGAATTTGACTCCCCTATAACGGAAAAAAATCCACAAATAATAGTGGCAGAAATAGAAGTTTTGTTTACTAAAGAACCAAATGTTATGAATTCAACCCTTCCAACAACGTTATGAGTTGTGGACTGAGAAGTGCAAGAGTAGTAATGTTGCACTGCAATTGAAACCAATTTTCTTTGTTTATTCTTTCTTCTTTTTGTGCCTTGGAATTAAATGTTGGATTTTAAAAGGTGTGAATGAAAAATGAAGAGTTGTGACTTTTGTGAAAAAGTTGTGACTTTTGTGAAAAGTTGTGACTTTTGTGAATAGTTGTGACTTTTATAAAATGTTGTCACTTCTCCGTAAGGTTGTGACTTTTAAGAAGGCTTAAATAAGAATCTCAATTTGTGAGGGCGCCACATAGGTGGGTCGGCTGCTGTAAACAGGCGCAACATTTTTGAAGAGCGGCAAGACTGGTAAAACAATGAACGAGAGAAGCAGTTGTTGAAGGCTGAAGCGGCGTTCCTATTGTAGAGGGGAAGGGCAGTTTTGGAAATAAATAAATAAAAAGAAAATTCTTGCTTCTGGTGGCCCCACGTCACTGTGTTGAGGGTTCTCTTATATATATATATATATATATATATATATATAAATATATATATATATATATAATATGATTTGAAATTTTTAATTGTGACAATACATTCTCAAATTTTATATCAAATATTTTTTAAAAAATTTCTCTTTCCATTATTTACATATCATTGTTACATTATCTATTATTTAATTTTAGTTTGCATATCATCATTTTAATATATGAAAAATAAATCTTTTGAATATGGTGCATCACATGTTTTTAAAAAATTACATATTGCATATGATTTTTTGTGGTATTTATTTTGTGTGATAATGCACATTGAAAATGGAAAATGAGGAGTTAAGCCGTTAAGGATACGTGGGTGAGGGTTTTGGAGTTAGTTTAGATTAGTTAATTTTTTGGGGGGTATTTTTTAATATACAATTAAGATAAAGTGGAGAAGTTATAACCATCTTCAAAACTATAAGTATTGAATTAAAATTTTAAATCTTAATCTTTGTGTTTAGTTAAAATATAAAGTCGTTTTTAGTAATGTATCTTTGAATTTAGGAACTCCTACAACTTCGACAAAGTGAAAAAAGCACAAATAAAAGTTGTTATAAAAACTCCTACAATTACCAAATGAATTATTTGAGATGTTTTTTTTCCGTTTTATTTTTCTGATTTCATCCTTTTCCTTTTTCCTTTTCTTTATAAAATAAAAAATGTTCTCATCATAACTAATTATGATTTGTTTACTGTGATGAGAAAATGGCCAAATGCCCCCTTAAGCTATGACCGGATTCTCAACTACACACTTTTTCTTTAAGAGAGTCCTATTACCCTCCTAAACTGTTTAAAACTAAAATTATTACCACCCTAAATGCCTACATGGAAAAGTGAGTGTATTGCACTCTCTTTGAGAGAGTGAAGATAAATTAATAAATATTAAAATTTTACTATTAATATTTCTTCATAAGTATATGCATTTTAATTTTATTTTTTTCGTTATTTGTTTCTACTTCTAATTTGCTTTCTTCTCCATAGCAACTTAGTAGAGCATCAATGGCAGCCATCAAAATACACCACCTCTCACCATTTTGAATTCACCGTCATTATTATATTAATCGATACACCACAAATTGTAGATAATAATTATATCCCTATTCTCCACAATCAAGGACTATGGACCCAAAATCTTTTAAATCAAAACAAATTTAAGCTTAATACAGTGACACTCAACTGATTTTCTTCTATAAACTCTCAATACAAGGAAAACTCTTGATCCTATATTCAATACCCAAAAGACCCATGAAAATTCTTGTATGCCCTTGCAATTTTTGGGATTTGATTTTCTCCAGTTCGAAGCTAGTTTCGTCAATGGCGGATTAAAGATTTTTCTTTAAGTTTCAAATAATTAATCCAATGGATAAATTTTATTTCAGCTTCAAATAATATTCTTCACCTGATTTAGCAACTTGTAATTTTCCTGTAAATCTGAAAAAATGCAGTTCGTGTTCTTTATTTCTTTGTATAATTGCTACAAAAATTTGATGCAAAATCACCCTAAATCTTCTCCAAATTGCCTCATCCTAAATCTTCTCCAAATTGCCTCATCCTAAATCTTCTCCAAATTGCCTCACACTAAATCTTCTCCAAATTGCCTCAAATTTTATATATAAGCTTCTCTCAACATTTCGATTCTTTTGATATATTATCCATTCAAAACGGAACTCGTCTGTGTAAGTCAAAATTAGAACTCAAGCTTATAAACTAATTTTAATTGTGGTTTCAAGTTGTGCATCAAAGTTTCAACCTTTAGCTTCGATTTTCAGTCATACAGAATTCTTCGAACCATTGACGAATTCGGTTTCTCATAATTTAAGAATATGGATTCACAAAACTCATATAAATGCTTGTCGGATTTCATGGAGTTTCGACATTCTTCAGATCCGAAAATCGCAGTTATATATAAACTCAATTAACCCAGTGTTTTTAGCTTCAAACAATTAGCAATCAACATTATAATAAAAAAGTTTCAATATATGAAGATCCAAGACACACATCTACAAATTTCAACCTTTTGACTCTTCAACATAGTTTTTAGAATAATAAATTAAAAAGAGAAAAAAAAAATTAAATAAAATTTCCACTTGTCAAATGCTTGCATATCACCTGCCAATATAAATGTGGTTGTGACTTTTTAAGGGGGTAAAATTTTCAATTTTAAACAGTTTAGGGGGGTGATAAGACCCCGTGAAGAATAAGTGTGTAGTTGAGAATCCGGTCATAGCTTAAGGGGGCATTTGGCCATTTTTTTCTCTCTCTCTCTCTCTCTGTCTCTCTCTCTCTCTCTATATATATATATATACACACACACACATACTCTGATGATATCAAAGAGGAAGAAACAATGCTTCAGTAAAAACACTACTAAGTTACTCCTTGATACCATTAGAATAGGGTAGTCGGGTAAATAGTTTGATTTGTGAGTCCAATCAGGGTAAATATATTGGGTTGAGTACAATTTCGATAAATACTTTGCCTAATGAGTCCAATTTGTATAGTTTTCCCAAAATAATATCAATATAATTAATCTCTACATCACTAATATACTCTAATATGTACTATTTGTATGGGGATTAGGCCCTATCAAACAACTTATTGTGTTTTGTCATTGTAAAAGGATTCCACGTTCTAAAAGGCAAAATGCTGACTTTTAACCTAAATATAAATATAATAATTCATTATTTGAAATAGTCAACGAAAATACTTGATTTATTTGAAAGCATTTTAGTTTTGCTTTAAAAGAACTGAAATAGGCTTAATGCAAGGGAAGATTGAAAATTTGTTACTACAAATTACAAAATAAATTGTACTTCTTTATAAGCAAATATACTTGAAACCATTTGTTACTCCCATATAATTGTTGAACAACGATTTTAACTGCATTTCAAAGAAAAGATTACATTTAGATTTTTTAGAAAAAAAACATATATACATACGTGTGCATGCGCATCTTCGATTTCGTTAAATAGTAGAAAGACAACAGTAAAAAATAGGACTCAAATATTACCTCTATATAAAAATCTACACAATAACCTCGGCTTGAAAGTTGTTCCTTCAATCTAGAAGTAACTTTCAAAGTTATGTCACCATAAGGTAAATTTTTATTCACATTGACAAGTCCACAATTCTCCAACACCTGGAATCATTTTCCAAAAGGAACATAACAAGTAGTACAAAAATCTGATGAAATAATTCCTCAAACAATAGGTAGAAATTATCCTAAATAAGATCATTGATTAAGCAATGGAACATCTTATTTATGCAACTCAAAAGTGACAGTATATATACTAGTGTAAGAGCAATTAAGACTCTTACCAAAGTCTCTTAAAACATCCGGGCGCATATTTTCTTATTTTTTGCCTTCTAGTATTGTGTTTAGGCTGAGATCTCTAGTATCTTCTGAGATGGGGGTTTCTTGTGACTTCCCTTGCAAAAATCAAGCTAGCATTCTACAAACATATCATCAAAAATACAATCCAGTAAAGTTAACCGTATATAATGAGAAGAATATTTTTTACCAAGTGTTACCTTGTTCTGGCAGGTAATGTGTCAAACTCTATTGTTCCCCCTTGCTCACCAATAGGAGTCCTGTCATCTTGATCAAGGAAACTCAAATCCTTCATCAGTATCTATTGATTTATCATATATAAAACAGGTAATAATGAAGTTTAACAAATGTTTTGGCTTTAAAATTTCCAGAAATGTATGTGGTAATCTCAATAGTAGGACTCTTTGTTTACAAATACTAGCCTAAAATAGAAAAATATATCTTTTAAATGAGAAATATAATAATCAAAATCCAGATCTAATTAGATTACTCTAGATGATATAATCTGCTTAAATTGTTATCTAGATAATTAGAGAAGTAAATTCATACTTCACTATTTAATGATGAAGCAAGCATGATCGAACATACCTCAGCAGAACTATCAAACACATGAAGATCTAGCAGAACGGTATCCTCCACACCTAGTCCCTCTCTATAACATGTCGAAGGAGTGAAATCATCTCTTCGGCTTGGGGAAGCCGTTGACGTTGGAGGAGAGGAAATGAATATATTTGGTGAAGGAGAAATTTCAAAGAACTAATCGGTGCATGCAAATTCTTGATTGTCATGTAATCTTTCAATTTCAATCCCGAGATCGTTCCCAAGTGGAGGGGAATAGTTATCACTAGGTTCCGCATGATCCTCCTCCTCCTGTGAGGAATCCGTCTTGATTTTTGTTGAAACGAAGTCTTCCTTATAAATGTTGTAGAGGTCATCACATAATCCTACAAATTTACAACAACAGAGTTTCCGCTGGAGACCATTCCGACTCATACATATTCGATTTATTTTTAAAAAAGTTATTTCAGATATACACCCACCAGTGAATAAAGGCTCAAATGACACTCCATATTTTCTACATCTCCTGTTTAGTTTTGATATGCCCAATGAAGTCAAAGGAGCAATCTTTCTCAATCGTTTGAATGTACTGATATCAACTAGTAGCGGCTTAATTTCACTGTAGTGTTGAACATGATACACATTTTCAGAAAGACTAATTGGTTGAAGAGAAATCATTATTAATCAGACAATAATAATACATTAACATACTCTTCTGGCAGTACTATTTTAGCAACATCATCAATGAGTAGCTTTCGTCTTCTTCTCCTTGGTTTTGGTTCCTCAGGAGGAGGTGTTGATTGAAGTACTAAATCAGGTGACTAATGTCCTGGATATTCATGAAAATGGGGAGTTACGCATTAAAGTATATACATAACTTATAAAATTTGAGTTCAAGAATAAGACCCTTGCATCCACCAAAGGATACCTGTGGATTAGTGAATTCTTGAACCTCTGCTGAAATAGCAGAAGGTGGTTCGTCATGTTCCATCATCTCTTCCATGACTAGGCTTCCAGTTTCCTTGTCATTCATGATCAGTTCCTCCAAATCTTCATCGGGGTCCATTACATTATTCCATTAGTCTTCCCATAGGGGAAAATTCTCAGAATGATGATCATGACAACATCAAGCATGAATTCAATTTTTTGAATCTTTTCTATGTCCTGTAAAAACAAACTCTTAATCAAAATGATGTTACCAGTGTAGAATAAATCTATAATTCTCTGCACATGAAGCAAAAGATGAACTCACCTCATCAATGAGTATATTTGCATACTGATCTTCTTGCGCTAGTATTTCATCTATATATGTGACAAAGAAGTTCATTATTTTTAAAATATAATTACTAATTATAATGAAACAGGAAATAAAGTAAACAAGAAAAACAAATACCTTCCAAAGTTATCTCTTCGTAACTTTTAAGATGCGCATCCTCAAATCTGGAAATCAAAATGCACGTGTCACTTATGCAAACTATAGATGACTAAAATTAAAATAGTACAGAAATACAAGATTACCTATTAAGGTCAAGATCATCTTCAAAGTTGAAGGCATCTAATTCAAATGTGTCTGGCAAGGTGATGGAGTGTTAAGGTACATGAGCAACATCTTCCGGTAGATCGACATTCATAGACGAAATTGCCTTTCTTATCCTCGTTTCTAATGATTTACAGTCTTGGAGAAAGTATTCGACTTGCTTGAGTGTATTCAGACAACTCCAAGCAGTAGGTATGCAGATTGTCGCAGTGCAAGAGGTAAACTCAGAAACATGATGAGCTCTAGAAACAAATTTCAAATAATAGGTATCACTATCAATAAGCAAACACATAAAATACTATAATAAGCATATCAAAGCTACTGCTATATATTTATGTAGAGCAACTTAGGTCAAACCAATATATATTTCTTGCCTTTTTTGAAATCTTGCTTTGTTCTCAAGATTCACGACACCAACAACCTATGAAACTCCCTATAGGTTATTAGAGCAAAAAGTGATGACAAGTCCAGAGAATATCAACTCTAGTGGAACGGACTTTTAAAAAATGTTGATGTGTGCATGTCGAGTCCTCCAAAAAGTAGTGCATCTTTTGAGGATCTGACATGGGTGCGGTGACCTGTTTGGAGAGTCCGAGCAAGATAATTTAGAATATATTAGTGAAGCGTAATAAGCATTTAAAATCATGGCCTGATTCAAATCTTTAGTCATGTTCTAGAGAAAGGTCCAGAATTCACATTTACAAATGATACCAATGAGCCTCATTTTGCAGTTAGATACTTAGATCAAGAGTTAAGACATGTGTTCTCTCTAATTAACTTTTATAAAAGTTCAAGAGTTAATTATATGATTTCTAAGTGAAAATTTAATACATGTAGAAACTTTAGTGTAAAATAACAAACCTTTATCTCACAGAAAGTCGCAACTTATAGCGTTGTCACATTTTTAAAAGAGAACAGTTTACAATTTACTAATGAATTTCATTGATGGGAAAAAATATGAATAGCGGCGTAAATAATTTAAAACACCAAATAAAGTTGCCGGACTTTAATTGAAAATTGTGGCGCCAGACCATCAAAGCTACATAGCATTTTGTGTCGAGCAATGTCAAGTTACTCCATATATTCTCATTTATGTTTCTGCCATTTAATTGTATATACATCTTTATAATAAAATTCATCAATAAATCTGCCTGAAGGGTTAAAACCCATCACATAACATGGAATTATATACTGAAAAGGGGATTTTTTAATTTGATGTAAAAGAACAAACTTTTATCTCACAAAAAGGCATCAGGAAAATATTAATCAGACTAAATGAAATTACAATTAAACAAAAAAGTATCAGAAAATGAAAGAAAAAAAACATCAATTCCCACACAAAGAAGAAAAAGGGACACTTAACAGCTAAGCAAATAACAAAAGGACAAGTTTTCAAGAAAAAACAAAATTAAAATAGAAAAATTTAGAGAACAAATCAACATATGAGAGAATATTGGTAGAAGCATATTGAGATTTTTTTAGTACTTCTTAGAAGGTTCATTGGGTTTTAAGGTTTGCAGAACTCATTTTTAAGGTTCTTAAATAGTAACAAGGGAATCTGAATATGGCGCCAATTTATGGAAAGATAATGACGCTTTGAATGTCCTAAAAAGGAAATTATTAGATTAATTAGAGATGTTGACTATCTTAATTATTTAGTTTTTTTCTATTTTTATGGTAATAATAACAAACAAAACAACAACCAGAAGCATTTATAGTTCTTGACCACCTTCGAGTTTTTAATGCAGTCAACTTTTTTCAATATCAGCTCCAATCCGCTGGTGGAATATTCTCGCGTATATTTAGAGTTGATGATTTCATATTAAATGAAATAAAATCTAAATATAAAATTCTTTAAATTTAAAGGTATTGATCTTCATTAAAACAAATTGATAATTTCTAATGCACTTGTTAAATTGACACGATAATTTCCAATAAGTATCAACTATGAATATCAAATTAATATGTTGAATCTCTATCTTTTACAGTGCAGTTATAGATAGTATTTTTTAGCTTGGTATAATGGTACATTCTAAAAAAAGAAAAGAAAAAAGAATGATATATTAGAGAAGTTGAATTCCACACGCGGGATTTCTAACTCTTGGCATATTTGAATTTAAAATTTATAAATTCTATAACGATCTTAACATATACTCCCCCGTTTGATATTAGTTAATCACTTTTCATTTTGCACGGTGCTTAAGAAATTATAAATAAAAAGATAATTTTACTAATTCACTCCTAAGAAACTACTTGGGAATTTTACAAATAAATGTAAACACTTTCAAAATGAATAAATTGCAAGGGTAATACATAAAAAATTTAATTAATGTTTTCTTGATTTAGTAAGGTAGACAACTAATATGAGACACTTATTTTTAGTATAATGATCAACTAATATGGAACGGAGGGAGTAGTAACAAGAATGTTAATAATTACTTTCTGAAATTACATATATACAATCTATTCAAATTAATGATTCGATCACATCTCTCTTAAAATTGAAACACTGCTATTGTTGTTTGTACAAGAGGATGACTTGATTTAATTTGTCTAAGAGTTTAATCAAGAGGTTTCTCCTCTTTTTTGGGAACTAAAGCCAAGTTGCAACTCAAATATAATAAAAGAAATATTATAAGCAATAAAGAGATCGAGATTTTAAATTGTATAATCGTTACTTCAAAAATATTCTACATATATATAATATATGTGTATTGACTAAAATATATGTGAATAATTTTGATGGAGTACCCAAGTATGGGTCATTTAAAATAGTCAACGAAAATACTTGATTTATTTGAGAGCATTTTAGTTTTGCTTTAAAAGTACTGAAATAGGCTTAATACTAGGGATGACACATCCCAAGGGTGACTGAAGATTTGTTACAAAATAAGTGGTACTTCTTTATAAGAAAATATACTTGAAGCCACTGTTACTCCCAATAATTATCCATCTTCGTATCAGAGCATCCATCTATATTCCTTTCATAGATGTTGGCATTGTAGTTATTTTGCATAACATCAGACTTTTCTTCTAAAGCAATATCTGGATGGCTAGCTCTAGAATAATAGAGTTTTTGCGGTTTTCGCTAGTTAGAGTATTCGGATTTTACTGGAGCCATCTAAAGACGGATATGTTCTGTAATGACCCGCAAGGTCATTTTTGGAAATTTTTATAAAATTACCACTTTACCTCTTTCAATAGTTGCCCCGAGTCATTTCTGATCAGTCAGTGAAGTTGATTTGGGAATTTTAAACTATTCGATAACTATGATTATTTAATTGACGGGTATTTATTAAATAATTAATTTATTTATTTGATGATTAATGTGCCAAGTCCATAATTTATTTAATATCCTATACCACTTGACCCATATTTATTAAAATAAGTTATAAGGAAAAAAGAAAAGGTCTGGGAAATACTCACTTGCGCCGTCGCACAAGAGCACTTCATTCAGGTAATAGTTTTAAATTGATATCGCTGCAACTGACTACCTCTTTTCTAATTAATGGGTAGTCATATTAATATTAATATCATGATGTTGGCTGTGAAAGAGAAACAAGGGAAAGTGTGTTTGAATCAGGAAAAAATTGAAAACTGGAATATTTACATGTATAGCGTTTCTTTGGATTTGAAAAAAAAAAGTGTTTAGGGCTAGTGTGAGCAACCGTTGGGCAATGATAGGGGTAATCATTAGACATTGAATAGTCATTGGGGAATTAAGGGATTTGTGAGTAGCTAATTAGTGGACGTATAGTTAGCCACTGCATGCATACTTATTTTCGTTCGTTAGGTGGTTGAAATTCAAAAATGGTACCACATTATTATTAAAGTTATGATATATTGGAAGATCTAATTAAATATTAGGTGTATTGTATTATATGAATATTACTAAATTTATGATATTTGGAGAAATTGGAACTTAACCCTAGGCTTGAAATTTAGGAAATAAGAGACTTGACATGTTAATTGGCATCAAGATTAGGAATTTGATTACAACTGTGGGTGAGTTTTTGGGTCCGAGCTAGACATATAGTAATATGGGTGTTGCTAGTTTCGAAATCTTGTTGTGATTATTTATTTGAATAGATTGCATTGATTTCGAAGCCCAACGAAAGGGGAAGGTTCAAGTCCTGGAATGATTGTTCAATTATTTAAGGCAAGTGAATTTCTCGATCCTTGTTAAGTGTATAGAATCATGTATTTCCTTGTGGTATGTGTTGGAGAGTAATGAGACTTGGTGATGGGTTGAATTGTTCATATTGAATTATCCTAATGATGAAAAAGGGGTAATAAAAGGAAACTTAAATTATATACTGATCTGTTGAGAATGATTTGAAAGGCTTATTGATTTATTGTTGATGTTGTATCACTATTGTGTTATTGTGAATTATGCATTTATATGAGAATGGTCATCTGCTCATTAATTGTATGAACATGTCATTTGCATTGGTTTTGAGACATGGTTGTGAAAAGTGTTACGTGAACTGAGGAAGAATAAGGAATTAAAGAGGATGTATCATTTCGAGGGACGTGTCACGCACCGCGACGAATATTATGATTCGAGAGACGTGTCGCACGTTGCGACTAATTCTATTATCGAGGGACGTATCGCATGCCGCGACGGATTCTATTATCGAGGGATGTATCACACGCCGTGACAGATTCTATTATCGAGGGACGTGTCACACGTTGTGACGGATTCTATTATCGAGGGACGTGTCGCACGCTGTGAAGGATTGTATCATTGAGGGTAGTGTCGCATACCGCGACGGATGCATGGACAGATATGTCCCCAATGGGTCCCGGACTGAGAGACAACGGGTGTGTATCATTAGGTCACACTTGCATCACCATACATGGCATTGCATTGCATATCTTTATCATTTGTGAACTTGTGAGTGCCTTTATGTGGAACTTGTGATTGATGAACTTGATCCCGTGTGTTGCTGATCTCTAATTGTTGAAGTGCTGTTATTGAAACGACCCCAAAAATGCCCGAAAATGTGCTTCGGAAACACCTATAATTGTAATTTCCATATATCTCAAAATCCGTGCATGATTTCGGAAATTCGACTTCATATTCTTATTTGTGGGGTCAAATTGAGTGGGAAATGGGTCTAACCCGAATTTTAGAGCAACCGTATCAAAATTCGAAAATCGCAAAAATTGCGATTTGGAGGGTCAACTTTAAAGGGGCATATCTCTTAGCACACAAGGAACTGGAAGGGCTGCAAACTATTAAATTAAAGCTCTTTGAGTTAGCTTTCCTACGCACTTGGTTTCACCTTATTCCGAGTTAGGATGAGGGAGTTATGACCATTTTCGTAAAACCTGTCTGTGCAGATTTGCAATTTCCAGTGAGCTATTTTTTAGGCGGGTTGGAGACTTTTTTTATAAAAAGGGGATATGTCCCATACTTAGTCATTTTTCTAAACTCCAAAAACACTCTCTAAGCCCTCTCCAAAAATTCCACCAAGATCTTCAACCAAATTCAAACATCTCAAGCTCTAATTCCGGATTCAAGACTCAATCTCAAGCTTCGATTCTCCATTCCAATCTTCATCAAGGATTCTCCAAAGTTGAGGTATGTGGGTTTGATTGTGGAAACCTTCCTTTCCACAAGTCCAACCATTTATCCTCTATTTCTACTTCAAGTTTATGGGTCCTCATGATCAATTATGAACTCTTGAATTATGGAATTACTACTACACACCCTATTATGGTCCATTTTGCATATTATCATGAAATGAAATTATTATGTTATGTTTATGGTTTACATGCTTCCATGATCAAATTATGAAGGTTGATATATATATGTATGTTGTTGGTGGGCTGATTTATATGGATTTTTGAATTGGTTGGAGTTAGTATTCTTGAAATACATGATTTCATTTACATGAACAATTGCCCACCTTGTGTTTGATAAAACGTCCATTTATAGAATTCTTAGGAAAGGGAAGGTCCAAGGTACGTCCTATGAGTCGGATGGTTATGTAATTACTGAAATGATGATGAAATGGACACATGTATATGATTTTCTCTATATAAGTGTTGTGAGTCGACCATGCCTAGTACGGGTAGTAGCCCGTATAACCTATCGAGGGTTTGTACCTTGGTTCCTAGTACGGGGGTAGTAGGCCGTTATAACCATATCGAGGGGTTTGTACCTTGGTTGCCTAGTACGGGGGGTAGTAGGCCCGTATAACCGTATCGAGGGGTTGGTACCTTGGTCCCTAGCACGGGGGGTGGTAGGCCCGTGTAACCATATCGAGGGGTTTGTACCTTGGTCCCTAGCACGGGGGGTGGTAGGCCCGTGTAACCATATTGAGGGGTTTGTACCTCTTTCGCCTCTCCAAGGGGGTGGTAGGCCTTGGAAATACTATATTGATGGTCACTCGCCACACATGTACTACGTCCCACTAAATATGATTTTTATGTAAGCATCATTATACATATCATTTCATTAATATGCTATCTATTGGGTATGATTACGCATTTTTCTATGATGTCCATCTAATGTAGCATTGCATCCCATATACTTAGTACATTCAAATGTACTAACGCATACTCTATGCCTACATGATGTCACCATGTAGGGACCGGAGCACCGCTTGACCATCCTCCTCTGCGTGGCTAGTACGATTTTCTATAGTGGTTATTGGTGAGTCCTCCATTTCGGGACGTTGCTCATGATCTTTTGCTATGTATAAAACTTTTCCTTTCTAGTTATGTTTTGACTATGAGGGTGAGCCCGGTAGTTTGTCTTGGCCCCCGCTAAGTACTCATGTTTAGAGGTGGTGTTGGACAAGTTGTGTATTATGCTTGAGCTTGACTCATCTATGGTATTTATGTATCATTTCTTTTTTTTTTCTTGCTCCCTTAGTCCCGATTTCCCCTTGACTATGCTTATCGCTTATGGTCATTTAATTGCTTCCGCGACCAAGGATGTGTAATGATACGCTATGAGGTTTGTTTGGGGTTCCTTCGGGTTCCCCATTCGCCGGTCACATCTAGGCCCTAGGCTTGGGTCGTGACAGTTATTGAGCTATGTGCTTTGTAAATTGTGAACTGCTAGGTTGGCTGGTTTTATGCAGGTTTTAGTTGTGGAGGTTCGATTGGAGTGGTAGGAGTACCCGTATTCTGTACTCTTAGATTGGTGTTTAGGAGTTTGCTTGCTGAGCTTCTACATTTGTGTAGGTTACAAGCCTGGATTTTTCTGATACTCTCGACTCTTTTCTTGTATGAGGCTTCTTATGGAGATTTGTGAGGTAGTTGTTTGTCATCTTAGCGGACCATCTTGCTCCTTATTTATGATCTTGTTCTATTCTAGAAACAAAGTCATATGAGACTTGTATTTTTCTTTCGAATCAATTGTAATACTTTAGAGTCTTGTACACGTGACAATTAGATTTTGGGGTTTTTATTAAGTTAACTTAGTTATCCGTACTTATGATATTTTGAGGTTTCAATCTATCTTACTTCCGCATTTTTGTGATATTTGGGTTTTAGGCTGACTTATCTTGGTGGGATCAGACAAGTGTCATCACATCTATTTTTGGATCGTGACATGTTCCTCCGGCGAGTTGTCTGAATTTTGATATGGAATATCTTCCTGAAGAACGTGACAGATCCAGAGGATATATCTTTGTCAGGGGTGTCTGGAGCTACAGGATTTAAATATTTCTCAATTTCGAGGATTCGACGTTGGAGGTCGGAAAGTTGAGGAAAGTTTCTCTCCTTATGAATTTGGAGTTCTGTAGCAAATGTTCTAGGGATCTCATAAGGTTTAAACAAGGGAATTGAAGAGGTAGAGGTTTCTGATGATTTAAAAGTAGTAGGTGGTGTAGAGGGTTGTTTTGATATCAAAAGTTCACCTAGAGCACACAAATATTTATTTGTGTAATTATTTTGTTCAAAAAGATTTTTAATATCTCTTCCATTGATGGTTTCGCTGTCAATTTTTCTTTTAAAAGGAGTTGCAATAATGGAGCTATCACCAATATATATATATATATATATATATATATATATATATATATATATATATATAACGAAACACCACAATAGACAAATCATAATTAGTTATGATGAGCACATTTTTTATTTTATAAAGAAAAGCAAAAAGTAAAAGGTTAAAATCAGAAAAATAAAACGGGAAAAAAACATCTCAAATAATTCATTTGGTAATTGTAGGAGTTTTTATAACAATTTTTATTTGTCATTTTTTTGATTTTGTCGAAGTTGTAGGAATTTTTAAGTTCAAAGATACATTTCTAAAAAGACTTAATATTTTAAACTAAACACCAAGATAAATATTTAAAATTTTAATTCAATTCTTATAGTTTTGAGATGGTTATAACTTCTCCACTTTATCTTAATTATATATTAAAAAATACCCCCCAAAAAATTAACTAACCTAAACTAACTCCAAAACCCTCACCGACGTATCCTTAACGGCTTAACCTCCTCATTTTCCATTTTCGACGTGCATTATCACACACAATAAATATCACAAAAAATCATATGCAATATGTAAAAAAAATTTAAACATGTGATGCACCATATTCAAAAGATTTATTTTGCATATATTAAAATGAGGATATGCAAAATAAAATTAAATAATAGATAATGTAACAATGAAATGCAAAGAATGGAAAGAGAATTTTTTTTAAAAATATTTAATATAAAATTTGAGAATGTATTGATACAATTAAAAATTTCAAATATAATATAAATCTTATGCAAGGCAATTTAAGCTAAAAATTCAAAAGTTAAGTCGTAAAGAGAAATCAATTGTTAATTGCACTTTATATTTTTGTAACAACAATAACCACAACAACGATAACATAGTTATTATTATCTCACAAATAGGGTTTGAGGAAGGTAAGATGTACTAAGACCATATCTCTATTTATCTTTGTAGGATAAAATTTTTGTTTCTGATAAACCCTAAGCACAACAAAAAAGTAGATTCCCCCTAAAAAAAATTTGTTTAGTGAAAAATATAGAATACATTTTCATCTAAAAAAAAAAATTAAAGTCATGAAAAGAACAAACAAATATTAAGATAATATAGAAGAACTTATTTTGAGAGATTTTCAAATATTCTCTAAATTATATAGTATTTTTATTTTTTTAACCATTTTATGCTTTCGAATTGATTGTATCTAATTATGCTATTTGGAGTACATCGAAAAGCTATTTGATATTTTTCTTCAATTATTATTTTTTATTATTGGGTATATTGTATTGCAAAATAATACAATCGTTAGATGTTTGTTGATTTAAATGATTTAACACGTTCAAAATAAATAAAATCACAATTATAATTTAACTTAATGATGTATGCGCATCGCACGGGGTACTATGCTAGTCTATCTATATATGATAGGAGAGGAAAAGTTGCCCACGTGTCACCACCGATAAAAAAAATAAAATTTATGAATTATTAAAATCAATTTATAATGTGAAAATAAAAATATAAATTGCAAACACTAAAAGAACTGAAAAAATATTTATGTAACAATAACTCCCCTAACACGTTTCATTTTACTGTTTTTTTCATAAATATAATTTTTAAAAATAAACAAAGATAAAAATATTTCGAGCAAAATTCTCCATCAAAATTTGAGGTTGAAAGTTTTTTTTAAAAAAATTATACTAACTGCCCAAGTTTTGGTGAAGAAAAGAAAATAATACTTTTAAATTGTCAAATATCATCTTTTAAAATATTTCAAATTCAAAATTCAAAAAGAATAAAATTACAAAAAATAAAAAAAGAAGAAAAAAAACACGTCCCTTTCTTAGTGGAAATATAACTACCTTTTTCTATTAGGTTCTATAATAAATGCACTCACCAACTCATTTATCCATTTTATCAGTTCATCTCTCTCAATGTTTCCTCTCTTTTCAGATAAAAAATATATAAATATTTTGTGATTTGTATAGATGTTTATCCCATCTAATATACATCTATTTTGATTCATTATTGTTTATTTATTTTGTGATATAAGAATATTCTCTTGATAATGTTTCTTTATTCCATAGTTTGGTGGAAGACACAATTTATAAGTTTTGAATATTTGATTCCGTAAGTTTTTCTTTATTTTGCGCTAATTTGTTTTTGATTTTTATAGTTATTTCTCCCATGTAATATACTTCTATTTTGATTCATTATTGTCACGACCCAATTTCTCGAGTCATGATGGCGCCTACCAACCCGCCAGTAGGCAAGCCAAACCCTATCCCGAAACTCAACATTAATGGGACTACCCTCAACTAAGCGGAAGTATAAATAAAAGAACACATAAAGAAAAGACGAAAGCGAAACCAACTGTATACAACAAACGATACCTCCCAGAACCTGGAAGTCACATGTACAGAGCTACTACAAATTGAGTACAAGTCCCCAAAATGGGCCACAGAAACCAGATTGTCTCAAAAGCAAAAGACAAGCCAAAATATATAAACAGAAGGAGGCAGGTAATCTCAGGACGCCATGTGCTCACCCTCGCCTGCGGAACAGACTACAATAGGCTCGAACTCAACGCTGAGAACTGGTGCTCGGACCTGCATCACGAAAATAGATGCAGAGTGTAGCATGAGTACCAATAAAACAGGTACTTAGTAGGCATCATAGGCCGACTGAGCAAGAAAGGTAAAAACAGACTGAAAGGATAGAATCAACAATCACAGAGGTCAACGCGAATAAGTAAAGAAACACACGAGCGCAACCAAAGTAAATCAAAGTACGGCTAAACTAAACCTAACTGGACCCCCATAAGCTAGAAAGTACACTCGTTCACAAGTTTTAAAAAAACCTGAACGGACCCCCATAAGCCCGACAGGTACACGAAAAAGCTAAATCTACGAGACCGAAAGAGAACCCAATTGCGAACCGAAACCACCAACCAACTCAACCGAACCAAGCAGCCAATTCCAACTCAGTCAAAAGTCTGACTTCCAAATCGGGCTGCCCAGCAAGATAGAAACTCCCGGAGGCCCTTCCCTAGCCAGCAGAGTGCAAAGGGAGCATAACAACTCCTCCCAAGGCCCTAAAATCCAATTGCCCAACCAGCCAACACCCCGGGGGCCTTGTCCTAGCCAGACGGGTGAGCCAACTAACACTCCGGGGGCCCTGTCCCAGACAGATGAGTGCGCAGGTCTTGTCCACTCCGAAGAGGACCCCAATAAATGATATCCAATTGCCCGATCGGCTAACACTCCGGGGGCCCTATCCTAGCCAGACGAGTGAGCCAACTAACGCTCCGGAGGCCCTTTCCCAGCCAAATGAGTGCACAAGGCATATCAATTCTGTAGCGGATCTCAAAGACCAAACCAATATGGATCGCCGTCCATTAACAACCACAACACCACATAACCGATTGCGAAACACCCGATATCTTGGGAAAACACCACACCTCCGATGACACATCGGCACCACAGAAAATGGGAGAGAAGCCAGAAGATCACAACCATACAAAGCCAAAGCTAGGCTTATACTATCAGACTCAAGTCTGCTATTCCGGTCTACAAGGACCTAGTCCATCCGAAACGACATCGGATACATACCAGAGTCAATAGGTGCGTGGGTCTAAGGCAAAACTAACCTAAACTAGACTAAGGCCAGAAACATGCTCCAACATAAACTAGAAGCTGAACAGTGAGCTCCGCGGGGGCCATACGGTATGGTGGGATGGAAATAGGATGAGTACCCAGCTCCAAATCAATGGCAAAATCAATATCTTGCTCTGGGGTAGGCCAGGAAGGTCGGCAGGAAACACATCGTCATACTCTCGGACTATAGGCACAGAATCAAAGGTAGGGTCCTCCCTACTAACATCTCTAACACATGCCAAATAAGCCAAACATTCGCTAGCCACTAGCCTTTGGACCTAAATACAATAAGTCATCCCAACTGGTGTGCGCCTACAAGAACCCTACCACACCACCGACAGAATACCAGGCATGGCTAAAGTAACGGTCTTGGCATAGCAATCCAAGACTGCTCAGTGAGGGGACAACTAATCCATGCCCAAAATAAAATCAAAATCCAGCATACTAAGCACAATAAGATCAGCCCGAGTGTCCTTCCCCTGAATAGTCACCATACAAGATCTACAAACCCGATCCACTACTAAAGAATCACCTAATGGGGTCGACACATGCAACGGTACAACTAAGGGCTCTGGATTCATCCCCAACCGAGGAGCACAATAAACAGAGACAAATGAATAGGTAGAACCCGGATCAAATAAAGCTGAAGCAGACTGATGGCACCTGTGATCACATCATCGGACGCATCGACCTCTGCTCTGGTTGGAGCTGCATAGAAATGGCCTTGGGCACCTCTACCTCGTGCATCCACCGTGCCACCTATCCTGCCTCCCCGAACACCCAGATACTGTCCTCATACCCTAGATGGAGGTGCTACTGCTGACACCGGTCTCGCTGGCTGAGGAGCTGGTAAGGCTGGTCTGGAGATAGGGCACTCCCTGGACCAATGATCAAGCCCCCTGGAAGTAAAGCAACCCTGAGACAACCTGCTCCCAACAGAAGGTCGACCACCCCGACCTGAGGAACCCGTCTGAATACCTCTTCGGCCCTGACTCGAACCGACACTATAACCACCCTAATGGTGCTGGTCACCCTCCGCAATCTGCAACAATGCCTGAAATGGGCGGCTAGGCTGACCTGACTGGAACCTCTGCTGGACTCGATCCTGAGTAACTTTAGGCCTAGGACAGGGCCCACTGAAATGATCATCCTTCCTGGCCCTCTTGCCGCTGCCCCCGTGGGCCTTGCGATGGTGCTGCTCAAGCGTGCGGGCATGGTCCACCACATTAAGAAAAGAGTGGCTCGCTGAAACCATAGACTGCGACTCAATATGCAGCGGCAACCTCAAACCTCTAACGAAGCACCTGACTCTCTCCTTCTCCGTTGGTAAGATCATGGTGGCATGATGGGATAGCTAATGAAATCTAGCCTCATACTCAGATACCATCGTAGAGCCTTGCTCCAACCTCCAGAACTCATCACGAAGCCGATCTCTGACACTTCATGGGATAAACCTAGCTAGGAAGGCCTTTGAAAACTCTGCCCACGTCACTAGTGGGGACCCAACTGGCTTGGTCTCCATAAACGAGCGTCACCACTGTCTGGCCGGCCTGTCTAACTGGTAGGCAGTGAAGTCAGCTCCTCTCAACTCCACTAATCCTAGTGCCTGCAATCACTCTCGGCAGGAAGTAATGAACTCATGGCCGTTCTTTCTAATAGCCCCAGAAAACCTTGGCAGTGACAATGTAACATCCCGAAATACTAAAACCAATATTCGCATTTTGATACAATATTCCTTAATTACTTTGGTATGTTTTATTCTCATTTTAGGAACTTGAAATTTGGTGATATTTGAAATTTTGCCTACCATAACTTGTGATGGTAATTTAAGGTATTGTACAGGGGTATATAAGTAATATGATAGCTAAATTACATGTAATTTGATAAAGGGAGGTGAGATATATATATATGTATACATTTTGGCAGCCAACCTTTTTTGACTTTTTGGGCAGCCAACTTTAGTAAGGGATAAACATCCCTTTGTAATATATATTTTAACACCTCCTCCATAAATTTCGTTTTCCTGAACTCTAAGAAACCTTGAGAACTTCTTCTTACCATAATATTCACAAAAGCTCAAGGAAACACTTGTTCTGATTTAGCTGAAAGCTGAAGACACCCTTCCTTTTGGTAAGTGAACATACCTGATTTTGAGCTGGGTAGTGTTTAGTACTTTATGAATAACTCGTTCTGTAGAACTCCGTTTTCAGTAAATAAATATTCTTTGGAAAGATAAGTCATATACCTACAACTTTTATGTTTATGTGAAAATCTAATTTTTCTGTTATCGATTCGAAATATGGGACGCAATATAGGCCAAATTCTGTTCAAATTTCAGATTTAGAAATCGTGTATGTTCAACTGTTAGTGATTTGATTATATATTTTTGTACAAGACGTATTTTTCGGTGATTCTTGATTATTTGATAACTTTAGAGATATACCTGAATCTTTCATGAAGGATATAAAGTCCAGTTTTGCTGTTTTACTTTTCAAAACTGAATTGCAAGATGAGGTACCAAGCTGTCCAGATTTACTATTTTTGGAGCATCGTCGTATTTGTACAGGCTAGGCTTACTTGTTGATAATAATCTTGTTTTATGTCAACATTATTGAGCTACTGAGAATTTAAGAAGTTATTTGATTGTATTCTTAAGGTTTTTTATACTCGTGTACAAGTCGAGGACCTTGATACGTTAATTGTTCTACGGTTTGAACTCTTGAAGTTGTGTTGGACGATGACTATGCTAAAAGATTGAGATTGGTGTATAAACTCATACTTGTACTCTTAGTGCCTGCTGGTATATTTGAATGTTTATCTCGGTACCTTGGTCACTCCTTGTTCCTTTGTCTTGTCGTGCTGGTATCCTTGGAGACTTTCAAGACACTTGTGTAACTCGCCCACTTGTACGGATTGCTTGATCACTTGGCATTCTTGTTGGGACTTTGTCCTTCTTGTTGGGACTTTGTCCTTCTTGTGGCTGGGACTTTGTCACTATTGGCATGCCTCTTGTTTTGGATATTTTGCCATCTTGAATCTGGATTTTTGGTTCGTCTTAAGCATGGAAGTTCTCCATTTTAAGTACGAACTAGGAAGCCGTTTTTAATATGGCTCTTGGTCCTCTTGATTATTGGGCTTTGACCCTTCTTGATACAGGGCTTCGGTCCTTCTTGATACTTGTTTATGCTGGGTGTGACGGCGTGATGTATATTGGGCGAGCCTTGTTATTTGACCTCTTATGATATGGTACTATGAGCGTTCTTGACACTTAGATCTTTAAATATCGAACGTGATACTCTTGATGTATTGGTTACTGGATTTATTTGTTATGTTTTGATTGTGCTGCTAATGACTTTAGGAAGGCAACTTGGAAAATCTGATGGCTCCACACCTATAGTTTTACACCACTAAGCTTTATGCTTAGCGATAGTTGTTTCTATTATAGGGAATGCCCGTGGAGACACTTGAAGCTGGCCATTGGCGATGGAGTTTTGGGAGCTTTAAGGAAGATCACACTTTCATATAGACATCTATATTTTGTAGAAATATTGGGACTTGTATGTGATCCATGAGTTGTAAATTTATATGTATTTTTGAAGGCTTGTTTTATCATGACACCATGGGTTGTAACATAAGTTTTGCAACATGTTTTGTCGTTTTGGGTGTGTAAACCCCAGTCTTATAATTTACTAAATTTACTGGTTGTTTGAGTGTTCGTATGAAGCATGAAACAATAAATTTTAGTATTTGGAAGCTTGTAATAATTGGTAATGTGAATTGTAGGAGTAAGGATGATAAATACAAATAGCGTAATCGCTCTTTTAGATTATAGTTAATATGTTCTATGTTAGTGTCTTTTAAATGTCATATGTAGTATATTAGCTTTTTTTTGAATAAGTAGCATCCTCTCGAGAGGGTCGCTACAGACAATCTCAGAATTACCCCCATCATCTTCTGCTTCCTCAATGGCATGACCCCATCTAAGGCATCAGGCTGAACGGCGGCCGGTGCTGGCGGCTGTTGAACCTCTGGGGCCACTACTGTAGGCTGACCCTGTTGCTAGATCTCTAGAACCGCTGGGGCAGGCTGACCCTGCAGTGCTGGCACTGGCTCTGGAACTGGCGCTGGGGCCGGCTGCTACTGCTGAATACCCCCTATCGTTGCTAGTATCTGTGCGAGCATGGCCTGAAGGTCAGGGGCGGCAGCTGGTGAGGGCTGTGGCTGGGCTGGTCCCAGCCCCACCGGTTGAGGAGGAATGTGGTCAAACTGAGGCTCCGCCTCTAGCTCCGGAGTCCTCACTCTCTCTCGGGCTGGTGCCGCAGCCCTAGCTCGACCTCGGGGTCAGCCTCTACTGCGCGTGTGATCCATCATGTGATAGAGTGAAACAAGTAAGGTTTCATTAAACCAACCGCACAACAACACACGAAAATGATACAAAATAGGAAAACCCCCTAAGAACATTCTATACCTCCCAAAGATAAGCCACGGACATCTCAGCGCCGATCCGCAGGACTTTACTAGATGCTAGCTCTGTACAATTGAGACCGGCGAACCTAGGGCTCTGATACCAACTTGTCACGACCCGATTTCTCGAGTCATGATGGCGCCTACCAACTCGCCAGTAGGCAAGCCAAATCCGATCTCGAAACTCAACAGTAATGGGATTAAGGGTGGAAACTACCCTTAACTAAACGAAAGCATAAATAAAAGAACACATAAGGGAAATGCGGAAGTGAAACAAACTATATACAACAAACGATACCTCCCAGAACCTGGAAGTCACATGTACAGAGCTACTGTAAAATGAGTACAAGTTCCAAAAGTGGACCACAAAAACCAAACCGTCTCAAAGGCAAAAGACAAACCAAAATATATAAACAGAAGGAGGCAGGTAATCTCAGGACGCCATGTGCTCACCCTTGCCTCCGAAATCGGCTGCAGCAGGCTCAAACTCAACACTGAGAATTGGTGCTTGGACCTGCATCACGAAAACAGATGCAGAGTGTAGCATAACTACCAATACAATAGGTACCGAGTAGGCATCATTGGTCAACTGAGAAAGAAAGGTAAAAACAGACTGAAAGGATAGAATCAACAATCACAGAGGTCAACGCGAATAAGAAAAGAAACTGAAACGACCCCAAAAATGCCCGAAAAAGTGCTTCGGAAACACCTATAATTGTAATTTCCATATATCTCAAAATCCGTGCATGATTTCGGAAATTCGACTTCATATTCTTATTTGTGGGGTCAAATTGAGTGGGAAATGGGTCTAACCCGAATTTTAGAGCAACCGTATCAAAATTCGAAAATCGCAAAAATTGCGATTTGGAGGGTCAACTTTAAAGGGGCATATCTCTTAGCACACAAGGAACTGGAAGGGCTGCAAACCTATCAAATTAAAGCTCTTTGAGTTAGCTTTCCAACGCACTTGGTTTCACCTTAGTCCGAGTTAGGATGAGGGAGGTATGACCATTTTCGTAAAACCTGTCTGTGCAGATTTGCAATTTCCAGTGAGCTTTTTTTTTTAGGCGGGTTGGAGACGTTTTTTATAAAAAGGGGATATGTCCCATACTTAGTCATTTTTCTTAACTCCAAAAACACTCTCTAAGCCCTCTCCAAAAATTCCACCAAGATCTTCAACCAAATTCAAACATCTCAAGCTCTAATTCCGGATTCAAGACTCAATCTCAAGCTTCGATTCTCCATTCCAATCTTCATCAAGGATTCTCCAAAGTTGAGGTATGTGGGTTTGATTGTGGAAACCTTCCTTTCCAGTCCAAGTCCAACCATTTATCCTCTATTTCTACTTCAAGTTTATGGGTCCTTATGATTATTTATGAACTCTTGAATTATGGAATTACTACTACACACCCTATTATGGTCCATTTTGCATATTATCATGAAATGGAATTATTATGTGATGTTTATGGTTTACATGCTTCCATGATCAAATTATGAAGGTTGATATATATATGTATGTTGTTGGTGGGCTGATTTATATGGATTTTGGAATTGGTTGGACTTAGTATTCTTGAAATACATGATTTCATTTACATGAACAATTGCCCACCTTGTGTTTGATAAAATGCCCATTTATAGAATTCTTAGGAAAGGGAAGGTCCAAGGTACGTCCTATGAGTCGGATGGTTATGTAATTACTGAAATGATGATGAAATGGACACATGTATATGATTTTCTCTATATAAGTGTTGTGAGTCGACCAAGCCTAGTACGGGGGGTAGTAGGCCCGTATAACCGTATCGAGGGGTTGGTACCTTGGTTGCCTAGTACGGGGGGTAGTAGGCCCGTATAACCGTATCGAGGGGTTGGTACCTTGGTTGCCTAGTACGGGGGGTAGTAGGCCCGTATAACCGTATCGAGGGGTTTGTACCTTGGTCCCTAGCTCGGGGGGTGGTAGGCCCGTGTAACCATATTGAGGGGTTTGTACCTCTTTCGCCTCTCCAAGGGGGTGGTAGGCCTTGGAAATACTATATTGATGGTCACTCGCCACACATGTACTACGTCCCACTAAATATGATTTTTATGTAAGCATCATTATACATATCATTTCATTAATATGCTATCTATTGGGTATGATTACGCATTTTTCCTATGATGTCCATCTAATGTAGCATTGCATTGCATCCCATATACTTAGTACATTCAAATGTACTAACGCATACTCTATGCCTACATGATGTCACCATGTAGGGACCGGAGCACCGCTTGACCATCCTCCTCCGCGTGGCTAGTACGATTTTCTATAGTGGTTATTGGTGAGTCCTCCATTTCGGGGACGTTGCTCATGATCTTTTGCTATGTATAAAACTTTTCCTTTCTAGTTATGTTTTGACTATGAGGGTGAGCCCGGTAGTTTGTCTTGGCCCCCGCTAAGTACTCATGTTTAGAGGTGGTGTTGGACAAGTTGTGTATTATGCTTGAGCTTGACTCATCTATGGTATTTATGTATCATTTCTTTTTTTTGCTCCCTTAGTCCCGATTTCCCCCTTGATTATGCTTATCGTTTTTGGTCATTTAATTGCTTCCGCGACCAAGGATGTGTAATGATACGCTATGAGGCTTGTTTGGGGTTCCTTCAGGTTCCCCATTCGCCGGTCACATCTAGGCCCTAGGCTTGGGTCGTGACAGAAACACACGAGCGCACTGAAAGTAAATCTAAGTACAGCTAAACTAAACCTAACTGGACACCCATAAGCCCAGAAGGTACACTTGTGCACAAGTTTAAATAAACCCCAAACAGACCCCCATAAGCTCGACAGGTACACGAAAAAGCTAAATCTATGAGATCAAAAGAAAACCCAATTGCAAACCAAAACCACCAACCAACTCAACCGAAACAAGCAGCCAATTCGAACTCAGTCAGAAGTCTGACTTCCAAATCGGGCTGCCCAGCCAGATAGCAACTCCCTGGGGCCTTGGCCTACCCAACAGAGTGCAAATGGGGCATAACAACTCCTCCCAAGGCCCTAATATCCAATCCCCTAACCAGCCAACACCCCGGGGCGTTGTCACAGCCAGACGGGTGAGCCAGCTAACACTCTGGGGGCCCTGTCCCAGCAAGATGAGTGCGGAGGGCTTGTCCACTCCGAAGAGGACCCCAATAACTCATATCCAATTGCTCGGCCGGCTAACACTCCGGGGGCCCTGTCTCAGCCAGACGAGTGAGCGAGCTAACACTCTGGGGCCCTGTCCCAGCCAGATGAGTGCGCGAGGCATATCAATTTCGTAGCGGATCTCAAATACCAAACCAATATGGATCGCTGTCTATTAGCAATCACAGCACCGCAGAACTGATTCAAAACACCTGAAATCTCAGGAAAACACCACGCCTCCGACAACACATCAACACCACAGAAAAGGGAAGAGAAGCCAGAAGATCACAGCCATACAAAGCCACAACTAGGCTTATACTATCAGACTCAAGTCTTCTATTTCGGTCTACAAGGACCTAGTCCATCTGAATCGACGTCAGATACATACCAGAGTCAATAGGTGCATGGATCTAAGGAAAAACTAACTTAACCTAGACTAAGGCCAGAAACATTCTCCAACATAAATAAACAACCAACCAGATAAGCCACAAGTATCAACACCCAACAACCCCTCCGATAGCATGATACAACCCCTAAAACAGCCGGAAAATCAAGCCTAAAACATTGATTCTGAGAAGAAGAGAAGAAATACTAGAACCCCACCCTAGATTCACACAAATCAGCATGCATTCACACAATCTAGCTCAATCAAAAAAGAAGGGAGGCCATAACCTACTAGAAGGCCGACCGCGGACGCTCCAAATCACTCTGCCGGAGCTTTTCCCTTTCGAACGACCTCAGACTACTTCCACACTATTAAAAATATAATCACAGCGTCAGGACGGACGTTTAGAAACTAAAACATCAAAATCGGAGACGGACCAATTTAGGAGTCAAAATCAAAAAATGTGGGACCCGCTCTGGAAATCTCAGAATTGACTCCGTGAAGAGGTCCTAAACCCTCCCCCGAGCTTGTATTCCAAAACGGAACACCTCTCGGGGCTCAGAACAACCGACAAATCAAGATACTAAAAAATGCAAAACTTTACACAATTTAAGCTTTAGGCAGCCACTTACACCTCAAATTCATGAGAATCGGAGCTCACCCAACACTATCCGAACTAACACCCACACATCCTATGCAATTCCAAACACCTGGGACTTCGAATCACCGAAAACTGACTTAAAATGGAGAAGATATCAACTTTTAAACTTATAAAAAAAATGAGCCCGACTACCCCTTTATATACTACTAGACACGCTGACATCCGCGAACGCGGAGGGAAAGGATCCACACCTCCGCAAATGTGGAGGCCTATACGCGAACACGGAGAAGAGAAAGGCTGAACTCCGCGAATGAGAAGTCCATCCGCGAATGCAGAGACCAATAAGGCAGGCCTCCGCGAACGCGGAGAGAAGAACTCCCAGGCTCCCAGGCCTCCACGAACACGGAGCAACAACACTCAAACCTCCGCAAACACGGAGCAAGGCGCACGAACACGAAGAAGGAATGGGTCTGCAACTTCAGCTGTACACCGGTTGAAACTTGGCTTTCCCAAAAACTCCGACGGGTTGCTCGAAATTTATTCAGACTCCCGTGCACGCAAACGAGATATGCTACCCCATCAAATTCGACATTCCGGACTCAATAGCGCAGTTGGAATTTCCATATGAGGTCGTTTCGACAAAAAGTGGGTCCCACACCCAAAGCATCATTTTAGTCAAATTCCACAAAGGGCCTCAGAATTAGATCGAAAACCCCGGGAAGCACACGAAGAGTCATTCTAGACCAAACTCGGCATTCCGGAACTAATCGCACTGACGATATTCTCATCCGAGCGTGTTTACCAAGAATGTTGACAAAAGTCAAATTTGAGCCAAATTTCAAGCCTAAAGCGCCAAATGGCCCCAAAGTCACACTGAAAGTCTCGAGACTCGTGCCAACCATGCTTATAGCCTAATTTCACCGTTTCGGAGCTGATGGAACTGTTAGAATCATATTTCGAGGTTGTTTACTGAGGTTATGACCGAAATCAACTTTTTCATATTTCAAAAGCTTTAAAACAGGAAAACAAGCATAAAACCCAAACGAACGACCAGGCGACCGAACAGTCAGCGCCAGCAAGTCATAAATGACTTAGGGTCGCTACATGAATGCTCTAAACGACAGAAAGAAGGCATTAACACAAAAATGACCTGGAGGGTCATTACAATTATTATTTATTTATTCTGTTTTATAAGAATATATTCTCTACATAATGTTTTGTTTGTTTCATAGTTTGGCGGAAGGAAAAAATTATATGTTTTGAACATTTGATTTGTCAGTATTTTTTATTTTGTGCTAATTCATTTTTGATAAATTAAATGCTAAGTAATAGCATAAATAACAATATATTCAGTGTAATGTCATAAAGTGGAGTCTGAAAAACAAATATGCGCAGACCTTAAGTTGTTTCTAATAGATTCTTAGATCAATAATATGATAAATTATATGAGAATAATGGGACATGTTAATTATTAATTTAAATTTCTTATGTAGAATGAAAATTAAGTTAAAAGCATTCATGAAATTAAAATTTTATTAAGAAAATATAATAGAGGATAAAATAAAAACAAATGCAGGATTTTAATATTTATAGAATAATCAAGAAATAATTAAATAGAAAACCTTTTACAATTCAAAATCCCACAACAATTTCATTTTCGAAAGGAAGTTACACACGTTCTTAAGAGTTTCAGATCCTATATTTTTGAAACTTTATTTCTACAAAATATGCCTAAGAGATAAAATTGCACTTTTTAAATTTATTTATTTATATCTACTTAGATTTTAAATTATTGTTAATTATTTTTCAATTTTATATAAAATAACTTTTAAAAAAAACTACTACCAAATAGTCAACAAAAATTTGACATTTATAGGGCACACCTCCAAAATATTTGTATTTAAAATAATTTTTTTAAAAAAATATAATAAATGCAGATGTTTTTACATTTTAAACTTAAAAAATAAATTAAAAATTTTGGATTCTAAGTTGAGAAGAAAGTTATAAATAAATAAATTATGTATAGTTTATTAGTTTAGAACTGATATAGCTATTTTGAATTTTAATTAAGATGTAAAGTTTTTAAAATTATTTTATTATAATTAAAATAAATACTTAAAGAATGTCAAATAAAGTCATGTCTTTTTTGAAATGATTAGTTACAAGTACATTTTACAAAATCACAATAAATGATCTATCCATATTAATTGAGATATAAGTGATTTTAGATTCAATTTAATGGTAACATGTTAAATTTAAAAGATAAAAACTTTAAATTCATCGTTGGAATCAAATTCAACTGTTAATTTAACATAATACAATATTAAGCAATAGTTTAAATAACAATATACTCAATGTAATCTCATAAAGTGGGTCTATAAAGAAAAAAGTGTACACAAATATTAAGTTGTATCTAATAAACTCTTAGATCAATAATATGATAAATGAAATGAAAATAATGGTACATGTTAATTATTAATTTAAATTTCCTACGTAGAATGAAAAATTAAGTTAGATGTGTTCATAAATTTAAAATTTATTTTAAAATATACATAAATAAAGGATAAAATAAAAATAATTGTCCTATTTTAACATTTATTGAATAAATATGATAAATCAAATGAGAATAATGAGACATGCTACTTATTAATTTAAATTTCCTATGTATAATGAAAAATTAGGCTAGAAGCATTCATGAATTTAGAATTTTATTCAAAAATACATAAATAGAGGATAAAATAAAAATATATGCATGATTTATTTTTATATTTATAGAATAAAATTGAATTTTGAATAATCAAGAAATAGGTAAATAGAAAATCTTTTACAATTCAAAATCCCACAATAGTTTCAGTTTCAAAAAGAAGTTACATACATTCGTGAAAGTTTTAAATTCTGTATTTTTAAACTACATTTCCACTAAATATGCCTAAGAGATAAAATTACGTTTAAAAATTTATTTGTTTACATATACTTAGATTTTAAATTATATATAGGCGAAATGATCTAATGAACCCCTGTACTTATATGCGTTTATATTGTAGTTCCTTCTACTTAACCATTTACCAACTAAACCCTTAAACTCAAAAAGAAATGATTTTTAAACCCCTCCTATCATGTGTGTAGTTCACTCTCCCTTAAATAGATGACATGTCAAATCCATGTCACATAAATTAATAAAACGTCATAGTTATTTTCATTAACGATTTTTAAAAATTATTAATCAAAATATTAAATAAAAGGTAAAATAATTCTTTAAAGTTAAATTCTTATTTCTCTCACCTTCCTCCTACTTCCATCCACCTCTCTCGACCAACAACCACCATCACCTCCACCCTATTAGTCTCTTTTTCTTCCATTTAAATTTGTCTTTATACAAAAAAGAGGGACATCCAAAATGGAAGTCTTGAAAAGAAAATCTTGAATCTTAAATTAGATCTAAATTGATCTTCCTTTGTTTCCTTTTCTTTTTCTTCCTTTATCAGCCTTTTGTATTTGAAATCATACTCTTTAATGATGGTATTTGAAGAAACTAAAATGGAAAAAAAATGATAAAAAAAGAAATGGGTCTACTGATATGGTGGTTGAAAAAAGGAGTCAAGGAGGAGATGGGGTACTGGGGGCAGAGACGAGGTTGGGGATGACTGAAAAAGGGGGTTAGGGCAGAGATGGAGGTGGGGGATGGCTGAAAAGGGGAATTGGGGTTGTGGGGGTGAGCAATCCCATCCCCAACTGAGACCACTCGACCGATTTCATCCACTTGAAAATTCGTGTAAAAGTGGCTAATTCGACTTTCTAATAGACTTGTTAGTTCCGCAGCTCGGGGAGAAAGTTCCATAATGAAATGGTTGATAGTACGAAGGGAGAATGCCGCTGACAAAGAGGAGCTCTACCAGTCTCTCCTTTTTTTCATTCCTTCAAAGACCAGATCTAAGTCCTGTGGTTGGAGCGGGAGTGGGGGGTGACTGAAGAAGGTGAAGTGTGGGGAAGAGGAAAGACTTCTTTTTTTTTTATTATAAATTTATTATTTTAAATTTTTAAAATTTAAATATGCTATTTACTTACCTTTATATGTGTGTGGTTACACTCTCTCCCCAACTCAGCCATCTTAATGCCACATAAGCATGGTCAATGGTCAGAGGGGTTTGATAAATTGTGTTTTAATGAGTTAAATGGTTCAGTTGATAAAGGGTTAAGTAGAAAGGTCTATAATACAAACTCTTATAAGTATAGGGGTCCATAAGATCATTTCGCCTTATATATATATATGTAAACTTCAAACCAAAACAATTACTACCAAATAAACAAGAAAAAATTGACATTTATAGGACAAACCTCCAAAAGATTAGTATTTTAAAAAATAAAATCATTTTTTTACAAAAATTAATGGCAAAAACTGTTGTAGCATCTGTAGACCTTTTTTTTTAATTTCTTTTAAATAATATTAATTTTCTTAAGAGAAATATTATTTAATAACTTTTCTAGTCTATGGAAAAGATTAACGTTCTTTTTTCATGTTTTTATGATTACACGTGTCTGTGAATGTGTGTTTACTTTGATATTTTTATCATGATCATTTGAATTTGAATTCGTCAATTATTCTAAGATTATGACACTTTATCACAAAGATAAAATTTACACAATAATCTATTAAAAAATTGAAACAGTGTAAGAAAAATAAGATTTGGAGTCTTTGAAATATATTTTAAAAAAATCTGAAACAAAAAATAACACCGTAAACTAATCTAAATAAACGACATTTCTCCAATGATAAAGGAACTGATTTTTAGTAATTCAAAATACTAAAAACTGCAATTATTTTAAAAAATAATTTACAAAAAACTCAAATTAACTTATTAAACAAAAAAAATATCATCAGTATTGGAGTATGTCATGGGATTTCTTGAGTGGGCTGGGCATAACCCCACATCATCCCCTACGGATCGGGATATGAGTCAGGAGTTTGTCAGGGGGTTGTCATTGCCACTCCGTTTGGCGTCAGAGGGCAGTGGAGCAGACATGCCTTGAGGCGTACAATGATAGCGGCAAGAGGCCTTGCCTTCAGCACAACGGTGTCATCGTTCCTCTTCATGGATATCAGTTCAGTGAGGGACATCGATCTATCAGACCTATGTCGGTAGCACCTCGAGTTCTAGGAGTTTCAGAGTCAGGTTATGGTGCCCACAACAGACAGAGTTCAGGTTTGGGTCCTCGAGGCTTGCATTTTGGACACTCTGGTCAGGGGACTCCTTCAGTTGCAGCAGGGTCTTCTCAACAGGCCGCTTTTGGTGGGGAGTGTTATGAGTGTGGCGTGCAGGGCCACTGTGTTAGAGATTGTCTGGTGATCATATGTCGCTGGCGACATGCTCGGCAGGTTCATGCCCTTGACACCCCGGTACAGTCATCTATGAGCGTTCCACAAGGTGTTAGAGATGGGTCACGGGTTGTCAGAGTGAGCCAGGGCAGTTCATTGCACTCCCCACGTCGAGCTTCAGCCCGTGGAGGTTTCTTTGAGTACAGGGAGGTTGGCCACTGGTCCAGGGATTGCCCTAGGCAGGAGTTAATCATTCAAACATTGTCAACATCGGTTACCCCCCAGGCTAGAGTTTTTGGGGCATTTCGTATGTGTTGAGAGTTTAGGCATCGGTCTAGATTGTGTCACCGGCGTGGGACCATGGTGCGGTTTGTTCAGCCAGATCAGTCTCATGGGTTTATGGCACATCTGGTTAGAGTTAGTGCTCAGAGTGTTGCTGCTAGTACTTTTGGTGTTCAGGCCGAGGTCAGTCATGATCCATTCTCTGCTTCTATAGGCCGGCCAAAGGTCGAGGATCCAAGTATCGATTGTATTTACTCGATTTCCTTGTTTTGCCCTGCATTGCTCATATTGTGTGGTTTGGGGTTTTCATACCCATACGTGCCTATTTGACTTGTTATTTATCTCCTGACTATTGTGGCCATCTTATTTGGGATTGTGTATGTGTTTTAGCTTCGTAGTTGATTTCTTTTAGTAGTGGATCGACTAGGTCGGATTCCTATATCTGAAAGTAGTGGTTGAGTAACTCCTTGTGCCTCTGCCTTGGTGGTTCTATTTCGAGTTTATGGCCGGGCTAGTTAGATTTCCTTTTTGTCCCCTTACCGGTTGCTTTTACCGTGATGCTGACCCCTGTTAGATAGGTGGCTAGACCAGCTCTGTAGTTCTGGAAGTTGTGCTGTTAGTTCTAGTTGGCTTAGAAGGTTGCCTTTGTTGCGTGCTGTCCCTTTGGATTAGTGGTTTGGTTTTGTCAGTTGTTGGAGTTGTGAGAATTGTTGTTAGTCTTCTGTGGTATTTCGGTAGATGGGGTTTGTTGTTTCCCTCCCTTGCCTTAAGCTTGTTCTCAACTCCTGGGGTTGCGTAGAGGTGATTTGCTCATTTAGTCCTTTTGAACCTTGCCTTTTGAGGGTTTTGGTGGTTGACCACAGCTAGTTGGGATTTGGAAAGTGTGATCTCTTGTTGCACCTTGTTGATATTGTGGTTGGTTCTTTGCGGTTGGGTTGGTAGCTCTCGAGGTCTTGGTTGTGTTTTGAAGCCGGAATGGTGGTGTTCCTTGGCAGGTTCATGCTCTAGCTTATGTAGAGAATTAAAGGTTGCTTAGAAGTTCATCTCCAGGATGGGGTAAAAGTAATTCATGAAATGTGAGATTTTGAATTTGTTCAGGATGGAAGGTTTGCTTTTAGCATATTGGGTGACTTTCGGTGTTCGTTGATGGGGGTTGGTGCCCTTGGACCATTATCGATTGGTTGTCTATGTTTATTCGCTGCCTACTAGCTTGGTTTTCCTTGGACTAGGATGGCTGGATCATATTTGTGCTCGGTGAGTAGTTGTGGGCATATGGTGTCGGCATTTCGAAAGTTCCTATGGTAAGAGTAAGTCACTAGAGCTGGGCTCAATGTAGCCTTGTCGTTCACGGGATGATCACCCTTGTGAGTAGAGTGTTAGTTTCAAGAGATTGAGTTTCAACTTGGATTGTTGGTTTTTGAAGTTGAGATTGGAATTTTGGGCCTTGCCCTGGGTTGAGTTTCTTATTTTGGCGTGTCGCGCCCCGATGTTCATATAGAGTATGTAAATCCTTCGAGGTTGGTGTTGTATGGTTCTGTAAGAACGTTTCAGATGGTGTTGGTAGTATTCAGGATGGCCAGGGACCGGTAGAACACACTTGGTGGCAAGAAGAAGATGGATTTGGAGCATAAGGAAAGTATTTTTAATTATGAGCTGAGTTGCATCTGCCATAGTCTTGTGTTTCTCATTTCAGTGGTTTCGGTGTGGTTTTTTTTTTTCTTCGATGAACCTGGTGTTTTCGGTCAAAATCGGGTTAATTGAGCGAGAGTTGGACCCCAAAAGGGAATTGGAGGAGCTTTTGGAGTTTGAAGTGAATTTAAGGATTTTCCTCTCAGCCTGAGTTCTGTGATGGCGTTGTTCGACCCGAGAGGGTATTCGAGGGTTTGGCGGAGCGTGCGGGCTCGGTACCCTTGTCTTTTCATGCCTCCAGGCTGTAACTATACTTCTACTTTCACGGACAAAAATCCTTTTAGTAGTGGATGTTGTAATGACCGTCCAGGTCATTTCTTTAATTTTTCAATCTTTTTAGCATTTAAAGTTTTCCAGTAGTGATCCCAAGTCATTTATGACTTGATGGGACTGACAGTTCGGTCGCCTGGTCGTTTATTTGGGTTTTATGCCCGTTTCCCTATTATGGAGCTCTTAAAGTTTGAACAGTTGACTTCGGTCAAAACTCTTGGAAAATGACCTCAGAATGGAATTCTGACAGTTCCATGAGCTCCGGAATGGTCATTATAGGCTAGTAGCATGTTTGGCTCGAGTCCCGAGGCTTTCAGTGTGAGTTTGAGCCACTAGGCATTTTAGCCTTTAAGCTTTGGCCTAAGTTTGACTTCGGTCAACATTCTTGGTAAACATGCTCAGATTGAAATTCCGTCAGCGCAGTTAGCTTAGGAATGTCGAGTTTGGTCTAGAACGACCTTTTGTGCGCTTCCTTAGGCTTTCAGGCTCATTCTGAGCTCCCTTGTGGATTTTGGTTTAAAATGATGCTTGGGCGTGGGACCCACTTTTTATCGAGATGACCTCAGATGGAAATTTCGACTGCTCCATTGAGTCCGAAATGTCGAATTTAGTGGGGTAGCATAGTTTTTTTGCGTTCACGTGGTTTCGAGCGATTCCCGAGCCCCTGTCGAGACTTTTCCTCAACTTAAAGGTTTTGCTGATTCATAGTTGCTGGTGCAGACCAAGTTGTTCTCGGCGTTCGCGGAGGGTTAATTCCTTGCAACTTAAATTCCTTCAAAGACCCGTTTTTCAGCCATTCTCCCAAACTTCAAAATGCGATAACTAGAGCTAGGAGACTCTATTTTTTGTGATTCGAACTCCAACGTGTTTGGGAAGTTTGTGGCTACGCATTGGAGTGCTCGGGAATTGTTGAGGGACCTTTGTTTTGCGTATTTTCTTAGTTCTAGCTGCTGCCAGCTCTCTTTTGTGTTCTTTATTGGTGGGTTTGTTGCATGTTGTAATTCTGGCTTGTTCCGAGCCCCGAATTTTGTTCCATTTTTGGACACACATTTGGAGAGGTAAAATAAACCTTTTCACGGAGTCAATTTTGGGATTCCCAGTGTGGGTCCTAGAATCCCGTTTTAGACCCAATTTTGGGTTCGTCTCTGATCATTACAATTTTGGTGTCAAAACGTCTGTAATGACATTGTGATCAATATTTTGATAGTGTGGCGGCGACCAGAGGTGATTCGGAAGGGCAAAGTTTCAGATTCGTGGACTTTGGAGCGCGCGTGATTGGCTTCAAGGTAGGCTACTATCTCCCACTTTCACTGAGCTTTATTAGATATCGTTTATTATATATTACATGGGATTTTAGGTTGGGAGTTGCCGAGTATAGGTTTTGCATCCTTCCGGTTCACTTCTTGGTTCCCGGTTGAGTCTTAGACTAGAGTAGTCTCGTGAAATCCTTAGATTAGGCTATGGGCCTTGATTGTGGTATTGACTTAGCGTTATTTTCCTTATTTAAGATTGGTATTGATAGCCTTAGGCTAGGTTTGAGCCTTAGGTGCTTTATCATGTGATGTACCGCCCTTATAGGTAGGCGTAGCTTCCGATAGGGCTTGTTATGGATGGTGTACCTTGTGCTAGTGTCTGAGACCTCGGAGGCTCGTCATAGCGTAGGTTTGTTTTAGTTGTGTTCGTTGGGAGCTGAAATGACATATTTTAGGGTAAGACGTCAATCCAAGAGATATTTCTCCCCTATTTAATTCTGAGCCATCTCCCAATTACTGTGTTTTCTGATTAGCAGTAGGCTTGCGATGACTTATTGACTATTGTCTATTGTTGGGCCTGAGGTCGTATTCAAGGAGCGATTGGATTCCAGGTTAGTTTCCTTTGCCTTGGTAGTGTGGTATAATTTGGTATTACATTTCTGCTTGTGTGTACCCTGTTTGGATGCTGGTGATGACATGTTTGCATTGATTGAGCATTTCCACTTGTTGTGGTACCATCCCGTTACTTTCATTGGATTTTTACTACTATTTTGAGGGGACATTCTCACACTTTTACTTTTTTCTAAAACTAGTTTTTTATGGGAGTCGTACCACCTGGACTACTTTGATAAACTGATTTTGAAACTCATGAGGCGTTGAGGACGTACTCCTTTTATATTGGCAGTATCAGAGGCATCGAGGATGCACTCAGTTTTAATGATATCCGGCGCGGCATCGCCCTTTTTCTCCATTGGATGCATCTGGGATGCCTTTAGCCTATACTTGACTATCCGGCGTGGCGTCGCCCTTTTCTACATCGACTTGGCTACTCACTCTCCGGTACCACTACAGGGATGGTATATGTTGTGTATAAGACCTAGTTCGGGCCCAAGCAGTGTATATGAACTTCCCGCGTCCCCCATGGGCCCCTCTTTCGGATGCACCACTAAACCGGATGAGGGAGCTACATGGGTCCCACCTGGCAAGCCGAGGGCTGGGGTGTGTCTATACACTTGTTTGTTGATGATCTCTGAGAGCCACCGATGATGTTACTGGTGTTTACTACAAATATGTATTCATTAGCATCGTCTATCACCAGTATACTTGTTTGCTGTTTGGTCCTCCGGTTTTATGGGGGCCGGGGGTATGTTTGTTATTGTTTGTACCTTACGGGGGTATGGGCGTCCGGTTAGTTATTATTTGATTATTCTTGTGCTTATCTTGTGTTGCATTTGTAGTTGGTGTACATGGTGTCTTAGTCTGGATTTGTTGTCGGTACTTCTGGCTAGGTTCAATTGTCTTAGTTCTTAGGTGACTATGTTGTAACATCTCAGATTTGGAAAAGGCTAAAAAGGGGAAACGGACCACGAACAAAAAATGGACCATGGACCCTTCATGAGACCTTAGACGGCTCGTGGAGGGGACCACAGCCCGTATAGGGAATCGTGAAGGACTGCCCAAGGCAGCCAAGGTGAAGTCACTCAACACGAACCACTAAACGGTCTGTGGTGCATTGTATGACCCGTATAGTGGTCCGTCCAAGGCATCCTTCAGATTTTGAGTTTAGGTCAACTTCAAACGATCGTATCCTTAAGCACAAAATGAATTCGGCGGCCCATGACATATCAAATTAAATGTCTTTGGGTCCTATTTCCAACGCCACCAATTTTGCTCCATTTGAAGTTAGGAGTAAAGAGTTATGCCCGTTTTAGTGGAGAGCTGTCAGGCTGAAAAATCTTCACGACCCACTGTACGAGCTGTGAAGTATTGTACGACTCGTGGAGTCTGCCTTGAACTCATTTCGGCAGCTTTAAGTCAGGGTCATATTGGTCTTTTCCCTATGCGTTGGGCACTTAAACTATGTCATTTGATTCCTAAACTACGTCATTTTACTCAGTTTAAACCTAATAACCTAGTCAAAAACTACCTAGAACCCTCATTCTCCAAAATCATCCAACTTAGAAAGAAAAGAGAAGAAAGAAGCGACAGTTTTCTTCCAAGAACAAGCAGAGGTGTTCTTCAAGTTCAGCCCCCAAATCCAAAGGATTTCTCCATAGTTTTCGTCACCAGGTATGTGGGATTTCACTAGTGGGTTCCTTTCACCCATTAGGTCGTTAGAATTCAGTCAATTTCTCCAGTTTCTCCATAAATTGCTTAGACATAGGGTACCCAACTCTTCGGAATCCATTGAAAGTTAGCTGTTATAGTTCCATTGCATTGATTACCTATTTTCTTGGAGAATTATATTAGTCCCATGTATAGAACTCAGAACCCTAGCTTGTATTAATTATCAGCATTCCATGAATTATACTTGTTCGACAGATCAGTTAGAAAATCATGCTCCAGTATTTTAATGCCATATCTTTTAGTATATTTATGTGCATTCCACAATAGCATGTCCGTATTTAAGCTACTCAGTATATCAGTTGCATTTTAGCTTTGCATATTCAGTTTGGAGTAGACTTAGCATCGAGTTGTACGGGTTCATCATACCCACAAAGTCCTAGAACTATGTGTCAATGTAGGTTCAAAAGTCCCCCTCTGTTGGGCATCAATTTTAGTGATCACGCCACAATCATGCTTTTTTACCCTGGCAAGGTATATTGGGTCCTCTCGATGGGGCGTATACATCGGACTCCAGGTTAGCTCACGTGGTTTATTTCGGTTAACAGTAGCTCCCACAGTCATACGCTTATTACATTGACCATGTTATCAGCATTTACTTTATTATACAGTTCAGCATGTTATCTTCATGATTAGTACTTGGTCATTGCATCTAATCCAGTTTTCAGTTATACTTTAGTACAGTCTATTCCATGTTCAGTTATATTGTCCAGCTTATATCGTTCAGTTTATATTGTTCAGCTTAGTATCTATATCCTGCATGCTCAGTACATTCAAAGTGCTGATGCATACTCTTGCGCTACATCGTTTCATGATGTAGGGTCAGGCGCTCAGAACCCAGACCGCGCTTAGCTCGACTTCTAGTCCTTATTCTGCAGCTTCAGTGGTGAGTCGTCCTACATCGAGGATTATGGACATGCTTTATATTTCAGCTTTTAATTTTCAGTTTCAGTCTTGTTAGAGTTAGCTGAGGGCATGTCCCATCAACTCAAGTCAGTTAGAGGCTTTCAGACATAGACATAGAGTCAGTATTCAGTTGTTTTGGGTTGTTTCCCATTTGAACTCAATTATATTCTCAGTGAATTCTTTTAGATTTGTTCGTCTTGCAGTATGCTTCCCCTTACATAGAATCATTTCAGTATGCTTGTGATATGCCAGACTCAGGGTTAGCTTAGGGTCACTTGTGATCGTAGGTCTCAAGTTACGTCTAGGGGGTAGCCTCAGGGCGTGACAAACTTGGTATCAGAGCATCAGGTTCAAGAGTCCTAGGGTGTCAGAAAGACGTGTCTGTAGAGTCCTTCTTATCAGTGTGAAGCGTGCCACATCTATAATTGGGAGTCTATGACATTTAGGAACATTTCACTTTCTTCTTACTCCTGTTCGTGCGATAGAGTTCAACTCTATAAAAGTTTCTTCTAACTCGTGCTTACGCGTGACTATGTTTGAGAATACTTTCTTGGGATGCTTCTTTCCCCGAGAGCTAAGGGAAGTTAAGTAAGAGAGTTCATGAATCTAAAACAGGAAGCGGTGAGTGTGCAGGAGTACATCCTCAAGTTTACTCAGCTATCCTGCTATGCTCCGTAGATGGTGGGAGATAGGAGGAGTAGGATGAGTTTGTTCGTGTCTGGGCTATCGTGCCTATCCAACAAGGAAGGTAAGGCAGCTATGTTGATAGGGGACGTGGACATAGCTAGACTCATGATTCACATGCAGCAAGTTGAGGAGGATAAGTTAAAGGATAGCGAAGAGTTTCACAACAAGATGGCCAAGACAATAAGTAATGAGACTGGCCAGCAAAAGACCGAGAATGGGCATCGATCATCTTTCTAGCAAAGGTCGTCTGGACCTACTCCATCTTCAGCTAGTGTACTTGCTACAAGAAACAGAAATGATAGAAGGAATCAGAGTTCTTACTATTTCAGAGCTTAGTGTAATCAGTCTCAGAGTAATGGGGAAATAGAGCCCAATCTTCTTTAGCAGCTCCAACGGATAGAAATACCTAGAGAGGAGCTACTTCAAGAATAGGCGGAGGTACAAACCATCTGTATGCTATAGCTAGTCGTCAGGATCAGGAGAACTCACCAGATTTAGATGTTTATGCATTGTTAGATCTAGGGGCTACACTTTCATTTGTTACTCCTTATATAGCAGTACACTTCGGTGTCAGTCCAGAAACTCTCCCAGAACCCTTCTCAGTCTCTACTCTAGTTGGTGATCCAGTTATAGCTAGACGGGTATACATAAATTGCCCTGTCATAGTTTCCTAGAAAGTCACCTCAGCAGACCTTGTAGAGTTAGAAATGATAGATTTTGATATCATTCTAGGCATGGATTGGTTACATTCCTGTTATGCCTCAGTCGATTGTAGAACTAGGATTGTATAACTCAGTGCATGCATGTCGATTTATCTCTTACCTTTAAGGCCAGGAAAATGATTTCCAAAGGGTATATTTATTATCTTGTTCGGGTTAAGGACTCAAATTCTGAAACCCCAACTCTTGAGTCAGTCCCAGTGGTGAATGAGTTTCCAGAAGTGTTTCTAGAAGATCTTCCCGGAGTTCCTCTCGAAAGGGAGATCTACTTCAGAATAGATCTCGTTCCAAATACCCAGCCTATCTCAAGTCCTCCTTACAGAATGGCTCCAGCTGAGCTTAAGGAATTGAAAGAGCAGTTGAAAGGCCTTCTCGATAAGGGTTTCATCAGACGCAGCATCTCTCCATGGGGTGCTCCAGCATTGTTCGTGCATAAGAAAGATGGTTTTCTCAGGATGTGCATTGACTATCGTCAGTTGAACAAAGTCACAATAAGGAATAAATATCCCATCCCAAGGATTGATGACTTTTTCGACCAACTTCAGGGTGCTAGTTGCTTTTCTAAGATAGATCTCAGATCCGGCTATCATCAGCTCAGAGTTCGAGATAGTGACATCCCGAAGACAGCCTTCAGGACTCGGTATGGTCACTATGAATTTGTAGTTATGTCTTTTGGACTAACAAATGCTCCTACAGCTTTCATGGACTTAATGAACAGGGTGTTCAAGCAGTATTTGAACTTGTTCGTAATCGTCTTTATTGATGATATCCTCGTTTATTCTCGGAATGAGGAAGAGCATGCGACTCATCTGAGAGTGGTTCTGTAAACCCTCAAAGATCGCCAGCTATTCGCTAAGTTCAGCAAATGTGAATTTTGGTTTCAGTCGGTCGCTTTCCTTGGTCATGTGGTATCCCGCGAAGGGATCTGAGTGGATTCTCAGAAAATTGAGGCAGTAAAGCACTTGCCCAGACCCACCTCTCCTACTGATATCAGAAGTTTCTTGGGTTTGTCCGATTACTACCAGAGGTTTGTTGAAGGATTTTCATCCATAGCTACCCCATTGACCAAGTTGACTCAGAAAAAGGTCAAGTTTCAGTGGTCAGATGAGTGTGAGAAAAGCTTCATAGAATTGAAAACAAGGTTGACTATAGCTCCAGTCTTGACTCTACCATAGGGTTCAGACGGTTACGTGATTTATTGTGATGCATCCAGGGTCGGCCTAGGTTGTGTGCTGATGTAGCAAGGTAAGGTCATAGCTTATGCTTCCAGACAACTTAAGGTCCATAAGAAGAACTACCCGACTCATGACCTCGAGCTTGTAGCCGTCGTGTTTGCCCTAAAGATTTGGAGACACTACTTGTATGGTGTCCATGTTGATGTGTTCACAGATCATAAGAGCCTCTAGTATGTGTTCACCCAGAAAGAGTTGAATCTTTGTTAGAGGAGATGGCTTGAATTCCTCAAAGAATATGACATGAATGTGCTCTACCATTCGAGTAAGGCCAATGCAGTGGCTGACGCCATCAACATACTATCCATGGGTAGTGTGGCACATGTTGAGGAACAAAAGAAAGAATTAGCCAGAGATGTTCACCGGCTTGCTCGCTTAGGAGTTTGCCTAATGGACGCGTCAGATAGTGGTGTGATAGTGCAGAATGGATCAGAATTTTCATTAGTAACTGAGGTTAAGGAGAAACAAGATAGTGATCCTATATTACTTCAGTTGAAATGTGCAGTTCATCAACAGAGAGTTGAGGTTTTCTCAGGGGGAGATGGTGTGCTTCGTTACCATAGTCGTTTATGTGTTCCTAATGTGTGTGAGTTAAGACAACATATCCTTACAGAAGCCCATAATTCCAGATATTCTATTCATCCGGGTAACCACTAAGATGTATCGTGATCTATGAGAAGTCTATTGGTGGAACATCATGAAGAGAGACATCACATATTTTGTGGCTAAGTGTCCCAACTGTCAGCAAGTTAAAGTATGACACCAGAAACCAGGAGGTGTGACTCAGGAGATTAGCATTCCTACTTGGAAGTGGGAGGTAGTAAACATGGATTTCATTACGGGTTTACCTCGTATTTGCAGACAGCATGACTCCATATGGGTGATAGTGGACAGAGGCACTAAGTCAGCTCACTTCTTGGTAGTCAAGACTACAGATTCAGTGGAGAACTATGCCAGACTATACATCAACAAAATAGTCAGGTTGCATGGTGTTCCTTTGTCTATCATTTTAGATAGAGGTCCTCAGTTTACCTCTCATTTATGAAGATCGTTTTAGAAAGGTCTTGGTACTTAGGTAAATCTCAGTATAGCATTTCATCCGCAGACGGATGGTCAAGTAGAGCGTACCATTCAGACCTTAGAGGGCATGTTGAGAGCTTGCGTGATCGATTTCAAGGGTAGTTGGGATGATCACTTACCTCTCATAGAGTTCGCATATAATAACAGTTTCTATTTTAGTATTCAGATAGCCCCTTATGAGGCACTGTATGGGCGTAGATGCAGGTCTCCGGTTGGTTGGTTCGAAGTAGGTGAAGTAGCCTTGGTTGGGCTAGATTCGGTTCATGAGGCTATGGAGAAAGTTCAGCTCATTAGAGATAGACTAAAGACAGCTCAGAGTCGTCAGAAGTCCTATGCAGATGTAAGGAGGAGGGACTTAGAGTTTGAAATCGATGATTGGGTTTTCCTGAAAGTGTCACCCATGAAGGGGGTGATGAGATTTGGCAAGAAAGGAAAGCTTAGTCCCAGGTATGTAGGTCCCTACAGAATCCTAAAATGGGTTGGTAATGTCGCTTATGAGTTAGAGTTGCCAGTAGAACTAGCAGCGGTACATCAGGTCTTTCACATTTCCTTGTTGAAGAAGTGTGTGGGTGATCCGGCATCGATAGTACCTTTAGAGAGTGTGGCTGTGAAGGATAGCCTCACCTATGAAGAGGTTCTAGTTGAGATTCTTGACCGTCAGGTTCGTAAGTTGAGAAATAAGGAAGTCGCTTCAGTAAAGGTTTTGTGGAGGAATCAGTCCGTAGAGGGAGCTACTTGGGAAGCAGAAGCAGCTATGAAGGCCAAGTATCCCCATCTTTTTCCTTCTGATTCAGTTCAAGCTTGAGGTAATAGTTCCCCTCAAGTCTCTCAGTTTACTCTTGTGTAATTCAGTCTCAGTATTTTGTTTCCTCAGTCATCCATGCATTTCAGCATAATTGCATGTTCGTGAAACTCAGTTCAGTTAGACATCAGTTTCTAGTATTTCGCTGGTAGGGATTGCAACTCTTTTCCTCCAAATTCAGCTTTCTTAGTCTTCATTCGAGGACGAATGATCCCATAACATCTCAGATTTGAAAAAGGCTAAAAAGGGGAAATGGGAAAGGTCCACGAACCTAAAATGGACAATGGACACTTCACGAGACCTTAGACTGCTCGTGGAGGGGACCACGGCCCGTATAGGGAGTTGTGAAGGACTGCCCAAGGCATCCAAGGTGAAGTAAATCACTACGAGCTACTAAACGGCCCGTGGTGCATTGTACAACCAGTATAGTGGTCCGTACAAGGCATCCTTAAGATTTTGAGTTTAGGGTCAACTTCGAACGATCATATCTTTTAGCAAAAAATGAATTAGGTGGCCTATAACCTATCAAATTAAAGGTCTTTTAGTCGTCTTTCCAACTCCACCAAGTTTGCTCCATTTGAAGTTCGAAGTAAAGAGTTATGCCCATTTTAGTAGAGTGCTGTCAGGCTGAGAAATCTTCACGACCCACTGTACGAGCCGTGAAGCATTGTACGACTTGTGGAGCCTGTCTTGAAGTCATTTCGACAGCTTTAAGTCAGGGTCATATTGGTCTTTTCCCCTATGCGTTAGGCACTTAAACTACGTCATTTGATGCCTAAACTACGTCATTTTACTCAGTTTAAACATAATAACCTAGTCAAAAACTGCCTAGAACCCTCATTCTCCAAAATCATCCAACTTAGAAAGAAAAGAGAAGAAAGAAGCGACAATTTTCTCCCAAGAACAAGTAGAGTTGTTCTTCAAGTTCAACCCCCAAATCCAAAGGATTTCTCCCTAGTTTTCCTCACCAGGTATGTGGGATTTCACTAGTGGGTTCCTTTCACCCATTAGGTCCCTAGAATTCAGTCAGATTCTTCTGTTTCTCCATAAATTCCTTAGACCTAGGGTTCCCAACTCTTGCGAATCCATTGAAAGTTAGCTGTTATAGTTCCATTGCATTGATTACCTATTTTCTTGGAGAATTATATTAATCCCATGTATCGAACTCAGAACCCTAACTTGTATTACTTATCAGCATTCCATGAATTATACTTGCTAGACAGATCAGTCAGAAAATCATGCTCCAGTATTTTAATGCCATATCTTTCAGTATATTTATGTGCATTCTCAGATAGCATGTCGGTATTTGAGCTACTAAGTATATCGGTTGCATTTTAGCTTTGCATATTCAGTTGGGAGTAGACTTATCACCGAGTTGGACGGGTTCAGTGTACCCACAAAGTCCCAGAACTACGTGCCAACGTAGGTTCAGAAGTCCCCTCTGTTGGGCATCAATTTTAGTGATCACGCCATAGTCATGCCTTTATACCCTGGCAAGGTAAATTGGGTCCTCTCGATGGGGAATATATATCAGACTCCACGTTTAGCTCACGTGGTTTATGTCGGCTAACAGTAGCTCCCACAGTCATACTCTTATTGCATTTACCATGTTATCAGCATTTACTTCAGTATGCAGTTCAGTATGTTATCTTCGTGATTAGTACTTGGTCATTGCATCTAGTCCAGGTTTCAGTTATACTTCAGTACGGTCTATTCCATGTTCAGTTATATTGTCTAGTTTATATCGTTCAGTTTATATTGTTCAGCTTAGTATCTATATTCTGCATGCTCAGTACATTCAAAGTACTGACTCATACTCTTACGCTACATCGTTTGATGATGTAGGTTCAGTCGCTCAGCATCCAGACCGTTCTTAGCTCGACTTCTAGTTTGTATTCTGCATCTTCAGTGGTGAGTCCTCATAGATAGAGGATTATGGACATGCTTTATATTTCAGCTTTTAATTTTCAGTTTCAGTCTTGTTAGAGTTAGCTGGGGGTATGTCCCAGCAACTCAAGTCAGTTAGAGGCTTTCAGACATAGACATAGAGTCAGTATTCAGTTGTTTTTGGTTGTTTCCCATTTGAACTCAATTATATTCTCAGTAAACTCTTTTAGATTTGTTCATCTTGCAGTATGCTTCCGCTTACATAGAATCATTTCAGTATGCTTGTGATATGCCAGACTCAAGGTTAGCTTGGGGTTACTTGTGATCCTAGGTCCCGTTTTATGTCTAGGGGTAGCCTTGCGGCGTGACATATGTGATCAGCGGTGGCAGTCAGTATTTTGTTCTTGATTAGTTGACTCCTATAGTGCCTGCTTATTGTAAATAGGTTGTTGGCTGGCGCTTTCAGGTGTGTTCCTTAACTCTGGTTCTTTTCTCTATGCATTCTGTCTCTTTACTCGTATTTCCTTCCCTACCTTGTGTTAGCTCCTGTTTAGTTACTTGTGTTGTACTTACCTTGTTTCTATGTCATTTATACTTGTTTTATCTGTGGACCTAAGTCGGCCTATGCCTACTGAGTACCATTCATTTGGTACTAATACTACACTTCTTCACCCTACAGATTATAGTATGGGTTATTGCTGGTGATTTGGACTTGGTGCAGAGCAGCGTGGATTAAGAGATTTGGTGAGCTCCTGGTATCCGGAGTTGCCAATTTCCATCTACTTTTGCTAGGACTAGTCTTTACTTTCTTTCAAAGACTGTCTGTATCTATATTTGTATTTGTAAAAGCTTTGTACTCATGTTTATTTTAGATGCTTGATTACTGACTGATGCCAGGTCTTGGGGACGATTCCTTGGATATATCTATGTTGGTTCCTCTTTCTTCTCTTTATTATCGTTTGTTACTTCATTGGTTCCTCTTCCTCTTGATAGCCCGTTGCTTCTGGTTTCGGGCTATGTGTTAGGCTTACCTATTGGTGGGTTCACGTAGGTGCTATCATGAGCTGAGGAATCGGGTCGTGACAGTTGGTATCAGAGCTCTAGGTTGACCGGCATCGTTGGAATGAGGGCAATGCCTAGTAAAGTTCTGGGGATTCGTGCAGAGACGTCCGTATCCTATCTTTGGGAGGCTATAGGGCATTCTTAGGAAATTCTGTTCATTTACTCCTTATCGTGTGTGTTGCCTTGAATAACCTCAAAACTGATTCTTTGAAAACCACTCTCTCTTAGATGGATAGCATGAGGTTTCGGGTGCACAGATAGGAGCATCAACAGGTTTTACCAGAGAGTTTCTGTAGATGGTTCTCATGACGGAGAACGGTTGATGGTTCCCCAGCAGGGTCCGTCATTAGTATCGGAGTATGTCATGGGATTTCTTGAGTGGTGATAATGCTCAACTATACCTATCACGATTCAAGATGTAGGTGGTCGCTAGCAATAAATACCCAACGAGGAGTTGGGGTCGATCCCACGAGGATTGGCCTAAACACAGAATTGAAAGATGAAGTACTAAAGTGATCTAACTTTTTGTAGGTTAAAACGATGCATAATGTAAATTATTGAATTTTCAATTATCAAATAAGAGGAGATTTGAATGATTGATTTCAACAAACACATATTAAAAAGGGATTTAACCAATGAGAAATGGGACCTTAGGGATGTGTGAGTGTTCAACTACCAATTTCACTAAATGGATGATTCCGGATTGCTTAAGTATCCTGAATCATAATGGGTACGCATGATTACAACTATGATAGTTGTTTTACAATTAACTATCATACTTTCAATTGGGTTTTATCAAACCCCAACATGCATTACAATTAGAGGACAATCTTATACCTTAATTCAACCCACTTTAACAAGCTGGGTAGTACAAGTAATAACTCATACAATCATCAATCGCTAATCCCACTCAAATGCATCTTCTACAAGCATACAAAGAGATATAAACTAGAATTTAATTTGCAACTTCAATTCATAAAATGAAAGCATAACTTAACAATTGAACCCATTCAAAATCAACATTTAATTTAGGAATCCAAAAGACCCATAAGCTAATTAGGTAATTGAACACACAATCACACCCCTAAGGCATTGAGGTCTTAGCCAATCATAGCAACAATGAAGGAATAGTTACCAAATATGTTAGCCATTTATTTCCCAAGTCTTCAAACAATAAATACAATCAACTACAATTAAACCCAATGTACCAATTCGCAAGAAATCACAAGAATAGTTCACAAAATCACTCAAAGTGCAATGTACTTTCTAATTTCGAGTTCTGGTTTTTCTCTCAATCACTCCATGCCGAACTTTCCAATCACCTCATTCCAAAGCCTTCTCGCTGCACATAAACGATTTAACATTAGTTATGAGTGCAAAATGGGCATTAACACCAATTTAGTACAAACGAAGCTTTAAATGAGTCAAAACTACCAACTCATCAATACCCCCAACTTAAACTTTTGCTTGTCCTCAAATAAAGCAAGAGATCAATGAGCTCAATAGGGATGTCTACAAACAGTGCTCCTTCAGAATGCACACAAGGATTAATCTAAGATACAAGGATCAGATGTATACAAAAAGTATCAAATTCTGACTAGCCATCATTAATTAAAGTCTATGCTCTCAAGTACTCACTTTAAACGCAGATTCATGCCCACAAAAACATTCGAATGCCCTTACACCAAGAAAAAGATTCCACTTTCTCATGAAATTCAATGAAGATCAAAGCATAGGAATCAACCGCAACACTCACGCTCCTAAAAGAGAAAGAGTATGCACAACTCTACCCATAGGCTTGCCTGGATTTTCCATCGAACATTCACAAGGTTCATGCAAGATCAAAATGGACTTTAGATGTTTGTAATGGGGCTGGGGCTCAAGGTATGATCATTTTTAGGTTAGTGACTCTACCTTCGTGAAGCATGGTTCCCAATTTACCTCTTTCTCCCTTTCTTCCCACTCTTCAACTCCTCAAATGATCATTTGACATTTTGCTGCACACAAAACATCTTTAGGAACACCTCTTCTTATTTTTGCACTAACGCATTATGACACTATCTCATTTGGATCCTTTTTTTTCTTTTCTCTATTCTTTTTCTTTTATATTGAGGGATCCTATTTTTCACAAACAATGTTTCAAAAGATAAAGCTCACCGACCTCTAGCTCAATTTCTTTCTTCATTCTCACCACACCCCCAACTTCTGCTTTTAGCCTAAGTTGGCTCTTCGAACTAACCAATACATCACGAAGGTTATAGGTGAGCAAGATAAGGCATTGTCAAACAAACGGCTAAGGTTTTTGCATTTGTGGTTTCATTCAAAGAAAAGGGATAGGCTCAAAAGGTGCCAAGCTGGGTTCACACCCTCACAAGATAGCCAACAAAGGTAAAGAAATTTGGTTCACCCTAAAAATGTGTGCCTAAGATCATTTCCTGCATTCATCAATGTTTAGTCAATCGGACTACCAGGGCAAGTTCTAGGCATCATCATACACACCTTTCAAATAAAGCTCACCACACATCCAAGTAAGCAAAGAGAGATATTATGAGAAATCAAAACCGTTTCTTTCAATTAAACTAACATCCAAAATCAAAACAAAACAACAATCAAATCTACACCCAAATGGGGTTGGGAAAAACACCACCCCACCAAAAAGATAAAGTAGTGTCCTCAATGCGAAATAATGAAATAAACATAAAAGCTAAGGGTAAAGGAAGTGCAAAAGAAAATCCACTGTCCCGCTATGCCGGAGGTGTGTCATCAGCCCGAGCATCAGTGCCCTGTGCACTCTACTCGGTGTGCCGGGTCCCACTCGACCCAATCGTCGATGTCTCCCGGAGAGAATTGGCAGTGGCGGCTCGGACCATAACATTCTCCAGATCCTCAAGATCCTCATACACCTCTCGATCCCTCATGGCAAGGTCCTTTTAATCCATCTCAGGTGCATCAGTCGCACCCTCATCATCAGCTATTGGAGTAACACCGGTGGTGGTAGGTGGAGGAAAATCAGCACTTGAATCCTCTGGCACATCCACACTACCCCAAGCATTGTAATGTCCGTGGACTTTAGCTCATCCACGTCTCTCCTTAAATCGGTAATATCAGTGCGGATGGCTGTCAAGTCCGTAGAAACACCCTCTGTCCGCTCACATGCCTCAACTCTAACGGTGAGGGACTCCAAAGCCTCCCCATGAGCTGTAATAGTTCGGCGCTGATCAGCCAATTCTGCTCAAATGGGGGCAAGTGCGACAGCTAAAGCACGCTCAATCAATCGCGAAATAGCTGCCTTGACCTAAGAAGCTTGTACATCCACAAAATGGGCAAGGTACCCCATCTTGATGATCATGGCCATTGTTAAAGGCCGGGAGATGTAGTTGGTGCAGGGGTAGAAGAGGGGCCTGGTGTCGGAGTGGAAGTGGCAGGAGCATCAGGGACATGAAAACATGTCGACTCAACTACGGGAGTAGGGGAACCAGTCTCCATGGCCTTAATTTCCACCGTTGGAGATGTATCTACCGGATGTCTACTCTTCCTCTCAGCCTCATCCTTCATATACTTGGCCTCGATCCACCGAATTTCACAAGACGAGGTGGAAGTGACCTTGTTGCTTCCAATTGCACACGCAAGTGTACGTGGTCGCAGAAGTAATAAGTGGCTCTTTAAGAACCGGAATATCGAACCCACAGAGACTTGTCAATTAACTATTTACTAAATTATACTAGTCTAATTATTTATTTAAGAGTGTCAAAAGAAATAAAAGAATGCAAGAATTAATTACTAAGATTAACTTACAGTGATTGCGACAATTCCAGGGCTGCAACATGCATAGGGTTTCATGTTTCGCATCTCATGTAATGAATTAACTAAGGTTATCAAATTACTGATTTACAGGGTTGATTTTATGATCATGATCTCTCGACCTCTAATCGCCTACTCCAACTAGCTGTCTAACTACATCGTTGAGCCGGGATAGACAGTCCTAATTGGCGAGCATTTATATTTCGTCATGTTTCGTAACCAAGCGAGGTGTTCGTCCGGGCGTCACTCCTGAACACGAATCTAAACAAAGTTAGAACAAGCTCTTTGCATTCTCTGGTCTATCTACTTCTTCATCTCTCGAGTCCAAGAATAGACAATAGATTTATTTCTATGGTGGCCTAGCATGAAATACTAAAACAAGAACACAAAAGTAATTTAAGCGATAACCAATAATTAATTCAAAACAATCGATGTTCAACAATTACCCATGGCCGCAGCCCCAGAACAAAGGTCTTTAGCTACTAATACCTAAGAAAAAGAAGAAGAAAAGAACCCTAAAAAGTATTGACAATTTTTCCTTACAAAGTGTCTTCCTTAAAAAGTATTTTCTTTCCCCGCTATCCCCAATAATTATTTCTATGGACTATTTATAGATGTTGAAAACCCTGAATAAAATAACTGAGTCCAAAACAAATTAGGAACCCAAAACCAAAACGGAATTGGATTCCTACTTGAAACTGTGCCGCCTCAAACTTTCCATATATATAAATATTAATATAATATTCAATTTAATCCATTAAGCTGCCTGCTTGATTTTCCTTCTTCAATCTTTCATAATTAATTCATTTTATCTCCAAATTTCTTCAACTTTGTACCAATTTAATCCTACAAATAAAATACACTATTTAGCACAATCCATAAAATCCATGCTAAAAAAGACAAATATAAATAATAAATATGAGGCAATTAATGATAAGAAAATATATTTTTTGCCTCAGATCAACACCCCACACTTAAACTTTTGCTCGTCCTCGAGCAAACATTAAAGCTCATCTCAAAAATCATACTAGGAAGCCATCAGTTTGGTTGATACAAACAATTAGGCCATATTGAAATTTGAAAACATCAAGTACAATTCCCGCTCATTATGCAAGACATCCAAATAAACAACAAACCTCTAAGCTCCTAACCTCAAGGAAAGACTCTGAACTCATCAAATTTAAGCTTGCTCACCTACTCTCATCAAAGAAAGTTAATAACATCACCTATCTATCATGAAACAAGTGCCCTCACAAGAAGAAATAGTCCACATACTCAATTCAAAAGATTGAATATAAATTAAGAACTTAGCGTCAAAGAACAACTCTCATACTCACAAATAAAATTCACATGTATGCACAAAGAACCATAGGCTTGCCCATTATGTACATCTCCGCTAATTAAGCATGCTTGAATAGAATCAAATAGGACTTTTTAAGGGTTGTAATGTAGGCTAGGGGACGGGAAGGAAAACTATATAATAGTGACTTACACTTCCCTAAGCACTTTGTATTTTTAGACTTCATCACTCATTATTTTCTTCTCTTTATTTTCAGCCCTCTCTTCAACAATTATTTCACAAGTAATTCTCATCATCTCAAGAATGCTTCAATCATTTTTTTTTCTTTCACAATAATATATTCTTTTTCTCAAAGAATTTTTTTTTTCTTTTTCATGTCACATTCTTTCGAATAGGGCTTTTTTTTCACCACTTTGTAGCCATCATTGATTTCTTTTTCATTCAACCACCCCTTTTCTTTTTCCAGATATAACAATTATAATCAGTCTATGCTACAGTGCTTAAGGAAGCAAGGTGCAAAAACTAGGGATTCAACAAAATAGTTAAGGGCAAAATATGGCTACCAACAAAAAGGCTACAGGCTCAAAAGGGCGAACTAGTGATATAATATCTGAAAAGGCTAAAATTTACAAGACAAATCAAAGAAAGCCTATTATCATCTCCTAAACTGAGCAACACTTTTTATTTCGCTTCAATAACATGCAGGGCAAGTTCTAGACTAAGATGCAAAACATGGAATAAACAAATTCTCACCACACATGGCACAAGTATCAATCAAGATGTATCAATTCCACTTCTAAGAGAGACAGGATCATAACAAACTACAAAATAAAACAAGCTATAAACAAAGTCACGACCATGAACCTAAGTGTCAAAGAGTCTGCAATTTCATTAGCAATCAAGCATTCACAAGAACGTACTACTTAAAATTAGGCCTAAATAGCAAGTATCACACAACTAAAAAGGGTCTTTTCTTTTCTCTAAAAAATAAAAAATAAATAAACATTTACTCCCTATCGGTTCAAAGGGACTATCCTCAGGAAAAGTACCGAAAACAAAAGCCGAGGAACCCACCTAAAAATACAAAAAGACTCGATAAAGCAGTAAAAACTAGGAATTCATTCCTCTACCCCACACTTAAAAAGATGCTATGTCCCCAAAGCATCAAATAAAATTTAAAACAAGGGTTAGGAAAACTCCCTGAGGCCTCTAGGCCTAGTTAGTAGCATGTTCTCTTAATTTTCATCAAGGGTCGTCACCCCACCCTTAAGCTCAAACGTGCTCCTTAGCTCCAAATTCTTGGGTACTCAGACTTTTCCTAATCTGCAAAAACAAGACCAAAAGAAAAGAAGAAAAAAAAATGACACTATAAAAAAATTAAAATAAGAAGCTACACTACCAATTGGGTTGCCTCCCAATAAGCGCCTAATTTAATGTCGTGGCACGACACAAGTAAATTCACTACTTTTCTTTCCACTTTGAACTGATGAATTGTACCCCTAACTTCGCATCAATTTTTCTGCTCCTCTCTAGGGGCGGTGGTATAAAGATAACAGAACCAAGTAATAAATGTCGCATCTTGCACTTCTTGGCCCTTAAGTGAGGAATGTCGTTTTGTCTATGTGGATTAGAAAACTTTAGGATGTCGGGGCCTTGTTCCTCATCTATAGTCAAGTGTTTTGAATGAGATCCAAGGTGCCTCAACTCCAAAGCAACATTATTTACAACATTCTCACTTTTGTACTCTTTCTCAACATTGACATTAAGGAATAAGGTATAGTTGAATGGTTGGAATTCCTTTTTTTGCTCCACTATCTCCTTCACATACTTGGCGTACTTGGGAATTCCCTGCAAAATATCAACCAAAGGGAGATTAATGTGAACTTGTTTAAGGAGAGACAAAAACTTACCGAAGGATTCGTCCTCGTTGTGCTTTTTCAACTTTTGAGGAAACGGAGGGGGTGGTTTTATTTGAGGAACAATCCTCTCAACATTCGCATCTTGAACCACTTCTTCGGGTTTCTTTTCTTCTCTCACTGCCTCAAAACTTCTCTTCTTTGGAGCTAGTTCTTCCAGTTGTAATCCACTCCTTGTGCTCACCGCCTTCAGTTGCCTTGGGTTAGAATCCGTGTCACCCGGAAGATCTCCAGGAGGACGCACATTGACTGCATTAGCCAATTGTGCGAACTGCCTTTCCATATTTTTCAGCGCTAATTGGGTGTTTCTCAACTCTTCTCCTAACTTGTTGTTGATTTCTGTACTTAGCTTTTGGAACAACTCCTCCTTAGTCATGCCCCCTTGCTTCGCACCTTGATTATTTGGCTGTTGAAATTGTTGTCCATTACCTTGTGGTCTGTATTGGTTCTGCTCTTGAGCCTGATTTTGGTGTTGATTCTGATTTCCACCCCATGAGAAATTGGGGCGGTTCCTCCAACTTGAGTTATGCGTGTTCCCATAATTCTGCGTACCTCCACCTCTTTGGGCATTCCCCACTTCATCACCCCTGTCAACATCACAGATAACAGAAGAATCATAATAGGGGGGAGGGGGGGGAATAAGAGTTAGGACAACCATTCCAATGACCAAATTGACCACCACATATATGACAAATAGGACATTCGATATCCAAGTGGGGTCCATTACAATAATTACAAGGATACTTATAAGAATACTCCTCACCCAACCATGGTTTATCCCAATAAGCCATATCAATAAGAGTACCAAATTATTCAAAGGAAAAAAAAATTAGTTGTTCGGAAAAGAAAAAATACTAAAAAAATAGAACAAAAAATAAATAAATAAATAAAAAGAAAAAGTATAACCTAGAAGAATAGTTAATTTCTAAGTCCCCGGCAGCGGCGCCAAAAACTTGTTGCTTCCAATTGCACACGCAAGTGTACGTGGTCGCAGAAGTAATAAGTGGCTCTTTAAGAACCGGAATATCGAACCCACAGAGACTTGTCAATTAACTATTTACTAAATTATACTAGTCTAATTATTTATTTAAGAGTGTCAAAAGAAATAAAAGAATGCAAGAATTAAATACTAAGATTAACTTACAGTGATTGCGACAATTCCAGGGCTGCAACATGCATAGGGTTTCATGTATCGCATCTCATGTAATGAATTAACTAAGGTTATCAAATTACTGATTTACAGGGTTGATTTTATGATCATGATCTCTCGACCTCTAATCGCCTACTCCAACTAGCTGTCTAACTACATCGTTGAGCGGGGATAGGCAGTCCTAATTGGCGAGCATTTATATTTCATCCTGTTTCGTAACCAAGCGAGGTGTTCGTCCGGGCGTCACTCCTGAACACGAATCTAAACAAAGTTAGAACAAGCTCTTTGCATTCTCTGGTCTATCTACCTCTTCATCTCTCGAGTCCAAGAATAGACAATAGATTTATTTCTATGGTGGCCTAGCATGAAATACTAAAACAAGAACACAAAAGTAATTTAAACGATAACCAACATTAATTCAAAACAATCGATGTTCAACAATTACCCATGGCCGCAGCCCCAGAACAAGGGTCTTTAGCTACTAATACCTAAGAAAAAGAAGAAGAAAAGAACCCTAAAAAGTATTGACAATTTTTCCTTACAAAGTGTCTTTTTTAAAAAGTATTTTCTTTCCCCGCTATCCCCAATAATTATTTCTATGGACTATTTATAGATGTTGAAAACCCTGAATAAAATAACTGAGTCCAAAACAAATTAGGAACCCAAAACCAAAACGGAATTGGATTCCTACTTGAAACTGTGCCGCCTCAAACTTTCCATATATATAAATATTAATATAATATTCAATTTAATCCATTAAGCTGCCTGCTTGATTTTCCTTCTTCAATCTTTCATAATTAATTCATTTTAGCTCCAAATTTCTTCAACTTTGTACCAATTTAATCCTACAAATAAAATACACTATTTAGCACAATCCATAAAATCCATGCTAAAAAAGGACAAATATAAATAATAAATATGAGGCAATTAATGATAAGAAAATATATTTTTGACTCAGATCAGACCTCAACATCCATCGTCACATCAAACGGAACACCAGCTCGCCTGCACAACTCAATAATCAAAATCGGGAACGAGAGGGAGGTGTGCTGCTGTTTCGCCTTCATCAACATCTCACCCTCAATGATCATTCCAAAATTCAGAAACTGCCTATCTGTCAGGCAACCCAAAAGAACGGCTTTCTGATGCCGGAGAATAGTCATTTTGCGACGACATGAGAGTACTACTCAAAAACCCAAACCAATACCGAGCAACAATATTAAGATCCTTCTTCTCGATTATGGCCCCAACATCCAGCCAATGGGGGGAGGCATCACTTATTAACGGAGCCAACCACCCGTTAAGAGTCTCCAAACTCCCCTTTATCTTGTCAGGCAAGGAGTGTCGCCACCTACACGTGCAACCGAGGACATCTTTAATCTTGGTCTGGCTGCACTTGACTTTCTTCCCGCACACCATAACAAAGTCAATGGGTTTCATTGACTGCGCCAACTTCTTGACTCTCAGGATTAAATCGGAGTAGGCAACATAGAACTCTCGGACCCATGTCAGTACGTAGGGACTCCGTGGCTTGGTCAATAACTGAAGCTTGTGGACGCGGATAGTTTCCCACACCTACGAATATCTGTCCACCACCCCATCAGTGGACAACCTCTTTTCCTCGAGGATCGTGTATAAGCCCTTGACTTTTATCCTATTCATCGACCTCGAGAGCAGAGCCGGGGCCGAAATTGGAGCAGGAGAAGTAGGGGCAGGAGTAGAAGCTGTCGGAGGCTCAGGTCTAGCATTAGGAGTGATGACCCTAGCCAATGGGTCATGTAGATTCTTGGAGCACAACTCGGCACGGGTCCGTTTGAAAAGCTCCCCAATAGGAGTCCCGAACTCCTCACCGTCAGATTTTCTGGATTCCGTGGAAGTGAACTGGATAGATGGTTCTTCATTGTCCGAGGATTGACTCTCTGAGACCACTTTATTGTTTTTCCCTTTTTGTTGGGATTTGTGAGAAAGTTATGGTGTGGTCTATCAACTTCTGAAGCAATTTCAATTCCCCGAGTTATCTTTCGAGGAGTTTTCTGAGCAACAACCTTTTAGCGAGGCATATCTGTCAAACCAAATAAGCAAACATAAGAAATGAGGGAAACGAGTTAGAACAGGGTCAACCAGGAAAAATTGCAGAGCAAAAGGAGCATTGCCTAAAGTAACAGACTCAGGCAGGCAAAAATCAGGTATAAAAGGCGATACAAAAAACCATTCGGCGAGCTAAAAGGGGCTCGTTGAGTATAACAAAATGCACAGGCAAAAACTTACATGAAAAAGGCGATGGGGAGTGAAATAGTCAACGTGCCAATCAGAACAGTGAGCCCGACTTAGCTCGCCGACCAAACACAGTGCATCACTCCCCCCCCCAAATATTTTTACGATTTTCAACTAACAGGCCAATACACAACAATTAAGAATCAAATAGCACCAATTAGATTAGACCATACCCAATTTCTACTCGGGGTACTCACACTTCCCCAAAATTGATTCGAAAACAACAAAATGACGATTTGCCCTTAAGAAAGATGTCACCCAATCCATCATTTGAAAAATACAAGCCATTCGATTGAATTCGGGGATATCAGACTTCACCCATCACAAAATCAAATATTTACAATCACAAACAACGATTACCCAGATCAACAAAGGCAGAAAAGTGCAAAAATTATACATGCTCAACCAAATTCACACAATTGAACTAATAGGCAGCAATCAAGACATACAATCACGCATAAAAGCAAGTACCCATCTATTTGCAAGCGGAATTAGCAAAAAATGGATTACAAAATTCAAAACCCAAGAAAACTAACCTCAATGCAGACACTACGATGCAAAACGGGGAACGGGGACAAGTCCAGAGCATTCCAATAACAGTTAAACGCAACAAATATGCTAATGAAAATGCAAAAGTGTGCGGGTATGGGAGGAGACGATGAAAATTTCAAGTATGATGAAAATTTGAATTTGAAAAGATTAAAAACCCATCAGTTTGCGCCCCAATGGGCGATGGTATTAATGTCACCCTTCAACTCTGCGATGCGCCGAGTGAATCAAAACCACGCCGAATATCACAGGAGCCTAGGCTATTTTGCATGTACCAAAGGCGAGCTAGATCGGGCTTGCCGATCCACTCGGTGACTCACCGAGTATGCGAGTGGCTCGCCTAATTTTCCAGTGTAGCCTACAACTTCAGCCTTCAATTTATGATGAATTTAGGTGATCCTAGGGGTCTTTGGGCGATGCGCCGATTTGTTCAACCCCTCGCCTAGTTGCCATGACTTGAAATTTAATACTCCAACCTACACAACCTACACACGTTATTCTAAAACACTAAAATAAAACTTGGGTTGCCTCCCAAAAAGCACCTTATTTAATGTCGTGGCACGACATGGACATGCATTTAAGCATCGTCCAAGTACACCACATCAATCACTCGCACGACGGGAGCCTCTCCAAAGTAAAGTTTTAGCCCCTCACCATTCACCTTGAAAAATGACCCATTTTCACCCACAACTTCAATTGCGCCATTATCAAACACATGAATCACCTTAAAAGGACCTGACCACTCAGATTTCAGCTTACCCGGAAAGAGTCTCAAACGAGAATTGTTGAGTAGCACACAATCACCCACCTTAAACTCTCAATGAAGAATCTTGGCGTCATGCCACTTTTTCATTTTCTCCTTATTCAAAGCTGAACTTTCAAAAGCTCGACGACGAAACTCTTTCAACAAATGAAGCTGGTCAACCCTATCCATGGAAGCATTGTCCCAATTCAAGTTCAAAGCCTTCAAGGCCCACATAGCCTTATGCTCAAGCTCAACCGGAAGATGACATGATTAACCAAACACCATTTGATACAAGGACATACCAATTGGGGTCTTGAAAGAAGTTCTATACGTCCAAAGAGCGTTATCTAGCTTCCGGGACCAATCAGTCAGGTTAGCATTTACCACTTTGGCCAAAATTCCTTTAATTTCTCAGTTGGACACTTTAACTTGTCCACTTGTTTGAGGATGGTAGGGGGTGGCAATCTTATGCTTGACTCCATATTTGGACAACAACGAGGTAAAAATTATGTTGCAAAAATGAGAGCCCCTATCACTAATAATAGCACGCGGAATGCCAAACCTTGTGAAGATGTATCGCTTAAGGAAATTCACCACACTCCGCCCTTCATTATTAGGCAAAGCCACAGCTTCCACCCATTTGGACACGTAATCAACAGGCATCAAAATGTATTTGTTCCCATAAGAACTCACAAAAGGGCCCATAAAGTCGATTCCCCACACATCAAACAATTCAACCTCAAGAATCAGAGTAAGAGGAAGCTCATGTCTTCGAGACACTCCTCCTTGCTTTTGACATTGACTACACTTGCGGACAAGGGAGTTTTCATCTTGATACAACGTTAGCCAATAATAACCACTTTGCAAGACTTTGGCAGCTGTACACACCCTACTAGAGTGTCCACCAACCGGAGATGCATGGCATGCATAAAGAATAACTTCTACTTCAACCTTCAGTACACACCTCCTAATTATATGATCAGCACATTCCCAAAATAGATAAGGTTCATTCCAAAAATACTTCTTCGCATGAAAAAGGAACCTCTTGCGTTGATAGAATTTTTGCCCCTCAGGAATAATTCCACACACCACATAGTTAGCAAAATCAGCATACCAAGGCATGGAACCCATTGATACCATCATTACTGTCTCATCGGGAAAGGCATCTTCAATATCCTTGTCACCGGAAACAACAACACTTGTTTCAAGTTTTCACATCGTTTTCGGTCTTTGACCTCAAAATCAAACTCTTGCAATAGAAACACCCATCAAATCAGTCTCGGTTTTGCATCCTTTTGGCCATTAAGTAGCGTATAGCTGCATGCTTAGTGTGCACCACTACCTTAATTCCCAATAAGTAAGCCCGAAACTTTTCAAAAGCTTACACTACCGCCAATAAATCTTGTTCGGTAACAGTATAGTTTCTTTGAGCCACATTCAAGGTCTTTCTTGCATAGTAGATTGGATGAAATAACTTTCTTTTACGTTGGCCAAGTACCGCACCCAAGGCCACACCACTAGCATCACAGATTAGCTAAAATGGGCTATTCCAATCCATAGCAACGATGATCGGGGCCGACACGAGCTTCTCCTTTAGGCACTCAAAAGCAATCATACAAGCTTCATCAAACATAAAGACACTGTCATTTTCAAGCAGCTTTCAAAGAGGATGAGCTATCTAAGAGAAATCCTTTATAAACCTCCGTTAGAAACCTGCATGTCCTAAGAAGCTTCACACACCTTTAACTGAGATAGGGGGAGGTAACTTAGCAATAACCTCCACTTTGGCTTGATATACTTGTATACCATCCCATGAAATTTTATATCCCAAAACGATCCCTTCTTTAACCATAAAGTGACACTTCTCCCAGTTGAGAGCAAGGTTTGTTTCGACACATCTATTTAGTACCTTTTCCAAATGTTCAAGGCATTCGTCAAACGAGTCTCCCACAATGAAAAAATCATCCATAAAAACCTCCATTGAGTCCTCAATCATATCAGCAAAAATAGACAACATGCACCTTTGGAATGTTACCGGTGCATTACACAACCCAAAAGGCATTCGTTTAAATGCAAACGTTCCAAAGGGACAGGTGAAAGTAGTCTTGTCTTGATCTTCCGGGGCTATGGATATTTGATTATACTCGGAATACCCATCAAGGAAGCAATACCATCCACACTCGGCAAGTCGATCTAACATTTGGTCCATGAAGGGCATAGGGAAATGGTCTTTCTCAGTAGCCAAATTAAGCTTTCTATAGTCCATACACACACACCAACCGGTAACTGGTCGCATTGGCACAAGTTCACCTTTCTCATTTGGGATCACGTCATACCACTCTTTTTTGGAACACATTGTACCGGGCTCACCCACTTGCTATCAACAATTGGGTAAATTACACCCGCATCTAACCACTTGATGATTTCCTTGTTAACCACTTCTTGCATTAGAGGACTCAACCTCCTTTGGTGCTCGATGCTGAGTTTATAATCAACTTCCAATTGAATCTTGTGTGTGCAAATATCGGGAGGAATCCCCACAATATCAGCAATCGTCCATCCAATAGCTTTAATAAATCTTTTTAGTACACTAACAAGTGCTTGTACCTGCCCTTCAAGTAGGCCAGCTGCAATGATGACCGGCAAGGTATTATCAGCCCCCAAAAATACATATCAAAGATGGGGAGGAAGAGCTTTTAATTCAAGCTTAGGGGGTCCTTCAATGGATGGCTTCGCGGGAGAACTTTCTCATTTCTTCAAATTAATTTCAAGGTTCAAAGGAGTTTTCGAGTAAGAACCTAGACCTGATAGAGCAGCCACCACTTCATCATAATCTTGGATCTCTTACCCATCATAGTTCAAGAGGACAACAGCCAAAGATTCACCAATACTAGCAACCGCTTCATCGATCACATAAATAATTGACACCACATGGAGGTCACATGGTTGCTTCATAGACTTGCATATGTGAAAAGTAACTTCCTCCCCATTAGCTTTAAATTTAAAATCACCGCTCTCCACACCGACAAGTGCTCTCCTGGTAGCCAAGAATGGTCTACCAAGAATAATAGGGATCTCGGTGTCCATCTCACAATCAAGAATAACAAAATCAACCAAAAATATAAACTTGTCAACCTTTACCAAATTATCATAATGTACACCGATAGGTCGCTTAATGGAACGATCAGCCATGAGAAGTCGCATTGTGGTTAACTTAGGCTCACCTAGCCCAAGTTTCTTGAAAATAGCATATGGCATCAGGTTAATACTAGCACCAAAATCACACAACGCTTTGGCAAATTTGAACACCCCAATAGTGCAAGGTATCATGAACGGTCCCGGATAATCCTTTTTAGCAACCACATTTGACATAATAGTGCTGCAACTATGGGATATCTCAACAATTTCAAAGTCCATACTTCTCTTTTTTGTGACCAATTTCTTCATAAACTTAGCATACCCCAGCATTTCTAGTAATGCATCCACTAGCAGATGATTTATAGAGAGACTTAAAAATAGAGAGAAACTTTTGAAATGTTGCATTATCATCTCTCTTCTTCAACCTTTGTTGAAATGGAGGGTTAATTTTAGGGAAAGAATTTGGAGAAATAGATTTAGACACATCCCCCACCTTTGACGTAGAAGTTCCACTAAGAGTAACATCATTAGTTGAATCAACATATTTGTTGGTAACATCATTGTACACAACATCCTCAAGACCATCATCATTACTCACAAGAGGTGGAATTGTACTCCGTTTAGCCCCCTCAACCTCAACCACATCAGTAACCAAGATTTTGCCACTCCAAGTCATAATTGCCATACACTGAGCATTCTCATTCTTTGGGTTAGCTAATGTGTCACTAGGAATACCACCATTTGGTCCTTCATTCAATTGAGTGGATATTTGGACCATTTGCAATTCGTGATGTTTAATTGAATCTGATTGAGAAGTCACTGTTTGATTTAGAAAAGAGAAATCAGCCTTCATCTCCTTGAGTACTTTGTTCGAACCTTCCACCTTGTGCTAAATACGAGCAAGCATATCTTTAGTCCTAAATCTTTCTGGCTCAGCCTTTGGTTTGGTAACTTTGGATGATCATGTGGAGGCACATACCGATCTCTCTCACCATCTCTCAAATTTGCACCTCGATCGCGCCACTCCCGATTGTCTCTCTAGCCACCACCTTGTTCTTTATTCCAACCTTGATTCCCACCCGACCTTTGATAGCTCGGAGGAGAACCCCCCATTTGATTCGACACAAATTAAACTTCTTCGTTGTACATGGATTCAAATGTAGCATCATCCGAATTCATAGCAACTGCATTCACGGCTTTAGAAGCCGCACCCATAACATGCTTTGTCAATAAATCCATCTGGGTCATCATCGTAGCCATATTTGCATTACGCTGTTGAACTTTCTCGTTAGTCATTCCGACCATAAGAGGTGATACTTGGTCTTCTCTTGTGTGCCATGCCTAGGTGATTTTAGTCTTATCATCAAGTAACGCTGACATAATAGGAAACAGTTGTCTCATGATTCCACCTTGAATTAAACGATCAGTGATAGACTTATTTACCAAATCTAGGCTACAGTAGAAGTATTGCAACAACACATTTTCAGGTAAACCATGAGTATGACATTGAAGATGGAGCATTAGGAACCTAAGCCATGTCTCATGAATTGGTTCACCATCAAGTCTCTTGAAGTTCAGAATACCATCTCTGAACTTCACCATCTATGAAGGGGGGAAGAATCGTTCAAGGAATGCTTCCATTAGTTCCACCCAAGAAGTAATTGAATCTCGTGGTAGTTTAGCCAACCACTTTGTTGCATCCCCAGTTAGAGAAAAGGGGAACAACCTAAGTCTGTTGGCTCTTGAGAGATGTTCTTGAACGTGAAAGGGCCACACACGTCGGGGATCCTCATGAGAAAGTCCTCCAAAGGAGCCTTTGATTTGGAACAGCTGAAGCATGGTTCCGGTCACATGAAAGATAGCATTACCCACAGTAGGGGGCAAGCGAATAGCTGCAGCACTTCCAACTTGAGCTACATTGAATTCATTCAAATTACCAACGTCATCATGCACATGATGCACATCATCATTCTGACCCATAACACTAGCAGCTTCACTCATGTTGTCACCTGTTGAAAATAAACAACGAAACAACTAATAAGTAAATTCGACTACAATCAAACTAGTTCACTAAAACACTTCGATAATTGAATTCAAGACACGATTCCCTGGTAGCGGCGCCATTTTTGATAACGCTCAACTAAACCTATCACGATTCAAGATGTAGGCGGTCACTAACAATATATACCCAATGAGGAGTTGGGGTCGATCCCACGAAGAATGGACTAAACACAGAATTCAAATATGAAGTACTAAAGTGATCTAAATTTTTGTAGGTTAAAACGATGCATAATGTAAATTATCAAAATTTCAATTATTAAATAAGAGGAGATTTAAATGATTGATTTCAACAAACATGAATAAAAAGGGATTTAACCAATGAGAAATGGGACCTTAGGGATGTGTGAGTGTTCAACTACCAATTTCACTAAATGGGTCATTACGGATTGCTTAATTATGCTGAATCATAATGGGTAGACAAGATTATGAGTATGATAGCTATTTTATAATTAACTATCATACATTAAATTGGGTTTTATCAAACCCCAACAGGCATTACAATTAGAGGACAATCTTATACCTTAATTCAACCCACTTTAACAAGCTGGGTAGTACAAGTAATAATTCATACAATCATTAATCCCTACTCAAATGCATCTTCTACAAGCATACAAAAAGATATAAACTAGAACTGAATTTGCAAATTCAATTCATAAAATGAAAGCATAACTTAACAATTGAACCCATTCTAAATCAACATTTAATTTAGCAAACCAAAAGACCCATAAGCTAATTAGAGAAATGAACACACAATCACATCCCTAAGGCATTGAGGTCTTAGCCAATCATAGCAACAATGAAGGAATAGTTACCAAATATGTCAGCCATTGATTTCCCAAGTCTTCAAACAACAAATACAATCAACTACAATTATGCCCAATGTACCAATTCCCAAGAAATCACAAGAATAGTTCACAAAATCACTCAAAGTGCAATGTACTTTCTAATTTCGAGTTCTGGTTTTTTTCTCAATTACTCCATGCCGAATTCAATTCAAAAATTTCTATTTATGCTTTCCCAAATAATTAACACATGTTCAAATGTTGGAGTGTTCGAGGGCACAAGTCGGGAATGCCCTTCTACTCGGTGATGCACGACTTGACTGTTCTCGCCTTTTAGTGCTTGACTTTAGTACTGATTTCATCCTTGTAACACCCCAAGTTTTCTAAGAAAGGAAAATGCAGTTTTACAACCTGGTACTAGTGACTACGGACATCACCTATGGACCATAGATGGAATGACGGGCCGTAGGTGGGAACCAACGATGGCACTGTGAACTTTCAGGAATTCTAAGTCTCTGAACCTCGACCTACGATACAACAGGATGGGTAGACGATCGATTGATGTCCGTAGATGGGTCCTATAGATCCCTTCTATACTTAGTCTAATTTTCAGCCCAAAGTGAGGTCTCTGAATCAAACGACAGAGGGACAGGACGGTCCGTCATCAGACCTACGGACCGTAGACTGCCCCCGATAGATTTTATTTAAGGGCTTTCTGGTCTTTTCACTAAATGTTTAACTCTTAATCTAAGTTGGTTAAACCCTTAACCCAGACCCTATATATATTTTCTAAGCCTAATTTCACTCATTCTAAATCATTCCCAAATTCTCCTCTCTCAAATATTTCTCTCTCTAAGAAATTCTCTCAAGCTTCAAGGAAGAAGAAGACTAAGATCCTCCATTGAAGACCATCAATTTTCATCAATTTCTTGTGGACTTTGTTGAGGTATGATAATGTTCACCATTTGGAACCCCTTTCCTCCAATGGGTCCTCAACTTTCTTCAAGGTTTTCAAGGTTCAATTTCCCTAATGGAATTAGGGTTTTTGATTAATTCTTATGGGTTCTTCAATTATGATTTAAAATGTTGATTTTATGATTTCTAGTGCACGATCTAGCGTGGTAAAGTAATTGAGTGCTTGAATTAGCGTGAATTATATGATTTGATGTAAAGATTGAATGAATCCCATAAAACCATGCTATTTCTCCCCAATTTCCTAATCTATGCTTTGATTGGTGGGTTGAGCTATGAATTGAGGAATTTTATGAAATCTCTATGAAGCAATGCATGAATTATGAATGAATTGAGGATGACTTTACGAAAGTTAGTATGTTCAAGTCAAAAGCATGATTTTTCCTCCATTATGTGCGTTCCTTCGAGTATGGGTAAATTGTCTTATTTATGGCATTCTAAGCATGAGCTTTCATTGAATTGCATGATTTAAGTTGAACTTTTATGAACCCATATGAACTCTATGATTCATGAATTATGAGCATGATGAAATATGTAAAGATGAAGCTTATGAACTTATGCAGGTATTTTATGAAGTTAACGATGATTTAAAGGTGCATTGAGATTGAAGCTTTAAAGTTTATGATATATTGTTATATGTTTGGGTTGTGAAAGGATTTTCTCAACTAAAAATAATAGGGAGGTGTCTCAACGGAAGGGACAAGAGGAGATCCCTCATGTTTCCCCCAACCTTATGATAGCCAAGAGGAGATCCCTCATGTCTATCCATGACAAGACAAGAGGAGATCCCTCATATCTTCTATGGAGCTATTCTAAAGGAAGGGACAAGTGGAGAGCCCTCATGTCTACCCTTTATAATGTAGGGGAGATCCCCCATGCCTTCTAATGATATGATATGATTATGACTATGATTAATCCGTGGAAACTATGCTTAGTACCGAGTGAACAAGAGGAGATCCCTCATGTCCCAAAAACTATGTGCCATCGTAGGATTAGCTAGTGGATCCACGTAAGCTAGAAGTTAAGGTCTTACCTTGGCAAGTAAGGCAACCTCTTTTTGGTGTGGGGTAGACACCGGATTCCATGTTATAGCTCACATGATCTATGTCGGTTAAGGCTCACTTCCCACAATAATGAACTAAGTGACTTCTGAAGTATTTCTCAAGAAAAGTGAAGATGTTTAGCTTACTTTGATCATGATTTATGACTTATGTTTCTAACCTTTTTCATGTTTTAGCTTGATCATAGCATGTCATGAAAATGTCCCTTTTTATCGTGTTTTAAATTTGTTTGTGCATTGCTATCATACTTGGTACTTGATTGTACTAACACATACTCTTGCCTACATTGACTTGTTGATGTAGGACTTGGGGATTCTTCATCTATTCGTTGCTAGAGCATAGTAGAAGGATTATTGAAGACTTGGTGAGTCCTCATCCATTCTAGGACGTAGACTTGTTGTTCTTTTATGTTCTTTCATTTTGACATTATATTGGGTTAAGTCCCAAACCTTATTTCTCACTCTTATGTTAGATTGACTTTGAGATACTTTATGTAGACTTCCGATACTGTTATCAAACACTTATGATTTGAACTTGATATTTAAACTCTTTCAATTCTATGATCTTGGACTGTGTATGCTAAGTGGCTTGTATGAGGCCTTTTGGGGTCTCGTACGCCATGTCACGGCTTGGGGGTATTTTGGGTTGTCACAAACTTGGTATTCAGAGCACAAGATTTTAGAAAGATCCTAGGATGTCTCATAAACCGCGTCAAGTAGAGTCTTGTTCATGAGTGTGAAGCGCGCCACATTTATGAATGAGAGGCTATAAGTCGTTTAAGAAACTTTACTTCTTTCTTACTCTTAAGGCGTGCGATAGAGTGTAACTTCATAGGTCTTTCTCTCCTAATCCTATGCTATGCGTTTCAGGATATGGCTACCCGAAGAGCTTATGCTTGAAGAAATGTGGATCAACAAGCTCCTCCTCAAGCTCCACAAGTTCCGGTAGACCCTTTTGGCCGAACAAGTATCTAATTCGGAGTTTAGGGATGCTTTTCAAGTGTTGGACCAAGCCGTGACGGCTCAAGCCAATAGAGAGGTTGTGGCCCCCGTGAACCCAAATGTGGGTACGACGACATCTAGGGTAAGAGACTTCAAAGGAATGAACCCTCCGAAATTTCATCATTTTAAGGTGGAGGAAGATCCTCAAGGGTCCATTGATGAAGTGTACAAGGTATTGATGATCATGGGGGTGACACGGAGGAAAAGGGAGTTGGCCGCTTCTCAACTCAAGGGTGTTGCTCAAGTTTGGTTCAACGAATGAAAGAGTGAGAGGGCGATTAATGAGGGTCCTCTTGATTGGGAGAAATTTAAGGTTGCTTTCCTTGATAGGTTCTTTCCCATTGAGATGAGGGAGGCAAGGGTGCTTGAGTTCATCATAATCTTGGATCTCTTCCCCATCATAATTCAAGAGGACAGCAACCAAAGATTCGCCAATACACGAAACTTCACCAATACTAACAACCGCTTCATCGATCACTAACAATAATTGACACCACATGGAGGTCACATGGTTGCGTCATAGACTTGCTTATGTGAAAAATAACTTCCTACTCATTAGCTCTAAATTTCAAATCACCGCTCTCCACGCCGACAAGTGCTCTCCCGGTAGCTAAGAATGGTCTACCAAGAATAATAGGGATCTCGGTGTCCATCTCACAATCAAGAATAACAAAATCTACCGAAAATATAAACTTGTCAACCTTTACCAAATTATCATAATATACACCGATAGGTCGCTTAATGGAATGATCAGCCATGAGAAGTCGCATTGTGGTTAACTTAGGCTCACCTAGCCCAAGTTGCTTGAAAATAGCATATGTCATCAAGTTAATACTAGATCCCAAATCACACAACGCTTTGGCAAATTTGAACACCCCAATAGTGCAAGGTATCGTGAACTCTCCCGGATAATCCTCTTTAGCAACCACATTTGACATAATAGAGCTACAACTATGGGATATCTCAACCATTTCAAAGTCCATACTTCTCTTTTTCGTGACAAATTTCTTCATAAACTTAGCATACCCCAGCATTTCTAGTAATGCATCCACTAGCGGATGATTTATAGAGAGAGACTTAAAAATAGAGAGAAACTTTTGAAATGTTGCATTATCATCTCTCTTCTTCAACCTTTGTGGAAATGGAGGGTTAATTTTAGGTAACGACTTTGGAGAAACCGATTTAGACACATCCCCTACCTTTGACGTAGAAGTTCCACTGAGAGTAACATCATTAGTTGAATCAACATATTTGTTGGGAACATCATTGTACACAACATCCTCAAGACCATCATCACTACTCACAAGAGGTGGAATTGTACTCCGTTTAGCCCCCTCGACCTCAACCACATCACTACCCAAGATTTTGCCACTTCGAGTCATAATTGCCATACACTGAGCATTCGCATTCTTTGGGTTAGCTAATGTGTCACTAGGAATACCACCATTTGGTCCTTGATTCAATTGAGTGGATATTTGGACCATTTGCAATTTGATATGTTAAATTGAAGCTGAGTGAGAAGTCACTGTTTGATTTAGAAAAGAGAAATCAACCTTCATCTCCTTGAGTACTTTGTTCGAACCTTCCACCTTGTGCTAAATACGAGCAAGCATATCTTAAGTCCTAAAGCTTTTCGGCTCAGCCTTTGGTTCGGTAACTTTGGATGATCATGTGGAGGCACATACCAATCTCTCACACCATCTCTCCAATTTGCACCTCGATCGCGCCACTCCCGATTGTCTCTCTAGCCACAACCTTGTTCTTTGTTCCAACCTTGATTCCCACCCGACCTTTGATAGCTCGGAGGAGAACCCACCATTTGATTCGACACAAATTGAACTTCTTCGTTGTACATGGCTTCAAATGTAGCATCATCTGGATTCATAGCAACTGCATTCACGGCTGTAGAACCCGAACCCATAACATGCTTTGTCAATAAATCCATCTGGGTCATCATCTTAGCCATATTTGTATTACGCTCTTGAACTTTCTCAATTTTCTCGTTAGTCATTCCGACCATAAGAGGTGATACTTGGTCTTCTCTTGTGTGCCATGCCTAGTTGATTTTAGTCATATCATCAAGTAACGCTGACTCAATAGGAAATGGTTGTCTCATGATTCCACCTTGAATTAAACGATCAGTGATAGACTTGTTTACCAAATCGAGTCTATGGTAGAAGTATTGCAATAACACATTTTCAGGTAAACCATGAGTATGACATTGAAGATGGAGCTTTTGGAACCTAAGCCATGTTTCATGAATTGGTTTACCATCAAGTCTCTTGAAGTTCTGAATACCATCTCTAAACTTCACCATTTTTGAAGGGGGAAAGAATCGTTCAAGGAATGCTTCCATTAGTTCCACCCAAGAAGCAATTGAATCTCTTGGTAGTTCAGCCAACCACTTTGTTGCATCCCCAGTTAGAGGAAAGGGGAACAACCGAAGTCTGATTGGCTCTTAAGAGATGTTCTTGAACGTGAAAGGGCTACACACGTCCAGAAAGTTCTGAATATGCTCATGGGGATCCTCATGAGCAAGTCTTCCAAAGGAGCCTTTGATTTTGAACAGCTGAAGCATGGTTCCGGTCACATGAAAGATAGCATTACCCACAGTAGGGGGCAAGCGAATGGTCCAGCACTTCCAACTTGAGCTACATTGAATTCATTCAAATTACCAACGTCATCATGCACATGATGCACATCATCATTCTGACCCATAACACTAGCAGCTTCACTCATGTTTTCACTTGTTGAAAATAACAACGAAAAGACTAATAAGTAAATTCGACTACAATCAAACTAGTTCACTAAAACACTTCGATAATTGAATTCAAGACACCATTCCCCTGTAGCAGCGCCATTTTTGATAACGCTCAACTAAACCTATCACGATTCATGATATAGGCGGTCGCTAGCAATATTTACCCAATGAGGAGTTGGGGTCGATCCCACGAAGAATGGCCTAAACACAGAATTCAAATATAAAGTACTAAAGTGATTTAACTTTTTTAGGTTAAAACGATGCATAATGTAAATTATCGAAATTTCAATTATCAGATAAGAGAAGATTTAAATGATTGATTTCAACAAACATGAATTAAAAAGGGATTTAACCAATGAGAAATGGGACCTTAGGGATGTGTGAGTGTTCAACTACCAATTTCACTAAATGGGTCATTACGGATTGCTTAAGTATGCTGAATCATAATGGGTAGACAAGATTACGACTATGATAGCTATTTTATAATTAACTATCATGCATTAAATTGGGTTTTATCAAACCCCAACAGGCATTACAATTAGAGGAAAGTCTTATACCTTAATTCAACCCACTTTAACAAGCTGGGTAGTACAAGTAATAATTCATACAATCATCAATCCCTACTCAAATGCATCTTCTACAAGCATACAAAGAGATATAAACTAGAACTGAATTTGCAAATTCAATTCATAAAATGAAAGCCTGACTTAACAATTGAACCCATTCTAAATCAACATTCAATTCAGCAATCCAAAAGATCGATAAGCAAATTAGGTAATTGAACACATAATCACACCCCTAAGGCATTGAGGTCTTAGCCAATCATAGCAAGAATGAAGAAATACTTACCAAATATGTTAGCCATTGATTTCCCAAGTCTTCAAATAGAAAATACAATCAACTACAATTATACCCAATATACATATTCCCAAGAAATCACAAGAATAGTTCACAAAATCACTCAAAGTGCAATGTACTTTCTAATTTCGAGTTCTGGTTTTTCTCTCAATCACTCCATGCCGAATTCAATTAAAAAATTTCTATTTATGCTTTCCCAAAATTTTTACACATGTTCAAATGTTGGAGTGTTCGGTGGCACAAGTCGGGAATGCCCTTCTACTCGGTGATGCACCGACTTGCCTGTTCTCGCCTTTTAGTGCTTGACTTTAGTACTGATTTCATCCTTGTAACACCCCAAGTTATCTAAGAAAGGAAAATTCAATTTTACAACCATGTGCCAGTGATTACGGACGTCACCTATGGACCGTAGATGGAATGACGGGCCTTAGGTGGGAACCGTCGATGGCACTGTGAACTTTATGGATTTCTAAGTCACTGAACATCGACCTACGATGCAACAGGATGGGTCGTCGATCGATTGACGTCCGTAGATGGGTCCCGTAGATCCTTTCCAGACTTAGTTAAATTTTCAGCCCAATGTGAGGTCTCTATATGAAATGACAGAGGGACTGGACGGTCCGTCATCAGACCTACAGACCGTAGACTGTCCCTGATAGTTTTCATCTAAGGGCTTTCTGGTCTTTTCACTAAATGTTTAAATCTTAATCTAAGTCGGTTATACCTTTAACCCAGACCCTATATATATTTTCTAAGCCTAATTTCATTCATTCTAAATCATTCCCAAATTCTCCTCTCTCAAATATTTCTCTCTCTAAGAAATTCTCTCAAGCTTCAAGGAAGAAGAAGACTAAGATCCTCCATTGAGGACCATCAATTTTCATCAATTTCTTGTGGACTTTGTTGAGGTATGATAATGTTCACCATTTGGAACCCCTTTCCTCCAATGGGTCCTCAACTTTCTTCAAGGTTTTCAAGGTTCTATTTCCCCAATGAAATTAGGGCTTTTGATCAATTCTTATGGGTTCTTCAAATATGATTTCAAATGTTGATTTTATGATTTCTAGTGCACGATCTAGCATGATAAAGTAATTGAGTGCTTGAATTAGCGTGAATTATATGATTTGATGTAAAGATTGAATGAATCCCCATGAAACCATGCTATTTCTCCCCAATTTCCTAATCTATGCTTTGATTGGTGGGTTGAGCTATGAATTGAGGAATTTTATGAAATCTCTATGAAGCAATGCCTGAATTATGAATGAATTGAGGATGACTTTACGAAAGTTAGTATGTTCAAGTCAAAAGCATGATTTTTCCTCCATTATGTGCGTTCCTTCGAGTAAGGGCAAATTGTCTTATTTATGGCATTCTAAGCATGAGCTTTCATTGAATTGCATGATTTAAGTTGAAATTTTATGAACCCATATGAACTCTATGATTCATGATGAAATATGTAAAGATGAAGCTTATCAACTTATGCATGTCTCTAATGAAGTTAATGATGATTTAAAGGTTCTTTGAGATTGAAGCTTTAAAGTTTATGACATATTGATATATGTTTGGGTTGTGAAAGCATTTTCTCAACTAAAAATAATAGGGAGGTGTCTCAATGGAAGGGACAAGAAGAGATCCCTCATGATTCCCCCATCCTTATGATAGCCAAGAGGAGATCCCTCATGTCTACCCTTTATAATGTAGGGGAGGTCCCCCATGCCTTCTAATGATATGATAAGATTATGGCTATGATTAATCCGTGGGAACTATGCTTAGCACCGAGTGAACAAGAGGAGATCCCTCATGTCCCATAAACTATGTGCCACCATAGGATTAGCTAGTGGATCCACGTAAGCTAGAAGTTAAGGTCTTACCTTGGAAAGTAAGGCAACCTCTTTTCGGTGTGGGGTAGACACCGGATTCCATGTTATAGTTCACATGGTCTATGTCGGTTAAGGCTCACTTCCCACAATGATGAACTAAGTGACTTGTAAAGTATTTCTCAAGTAAAGTGAAGATGTTTAGCTTACTTTGATCATGATTTATGACTTATGTTTCTAACCTCTTTCATGTTTTAGCTTGATCATAAAATGTCATGAAAATGTACCATTTTATCGTGTATTCAATGTGTTTGTGCATTGCTATCATACTTGGTACTTGATTGTACTAACGCATACTCTTTCCTACATTGACTTGTTGATGTAGGACTTGGCGATTCTCCATCTATTCATCGCTAGAGTTTAGTAGAAGGATTATTGAAGACTTGGTGAGTCCTCATCCCTTCGAGGACGTAGCCTTGTTGTTCTTTTATGTTCTTTCATTTTGACATTGTATTGGGTTATGTCCCAAACCTTATTTCTCACTCTTATGTTAGATTGACCTTGAGACACTTTATGTAGACTTTCGGTACTGTTATCAAACACTTATGATTTGAACTTGAGATTTAAACTCTTTTAATTCTATGATCTTGGACTATGTATGCTAAGTGGCTTGTATGAGGCCTTTTGGGGTCTCGTACGCCATGTCACAGCTAGGGGTATTTTGGGTCGTGTCAAACTTGGTATTCAGAGCACAAGGTTTTAGAAAGATCCTAGGATGTCTCATAAGCCGCGTATAGTTGAGTCTTGTTCATGAGTATGAAGCGCGCCACATTTATGAATGAGAGGCTATAAGAAGTTTAAGAAACTTCACTTCTTTCTTACTCTTAAGTCGTACGATAGAGTGTAACTTCATAGGTCTATCTCTCCTAATCCCTATCCTATGCGTTCCAGGATATGGCTACCCGAAGAGCTTATGCTAAAAGAAATGTGGATCAACAAGCTCCTCAAGTTTCGGTCGACCCTTTGGCCGAACAAGTATCTAATGCAGAGTTTAGGGCTGCTTTCCATGTGTTAGACCAAGCCATGACGGCTTAAGCCAATAGAGAGGTTGTGGCTCCAGTGAACCCAAATGTGGGTACGACGACATCTAAGGTAAGAGACTTCACAGGAATGAACCCTCTGGAATTTCATGGTTTTGCGGTGGAGGAAGATCCTTAAGAGTTCATCGATGAAGTGTATAAGGTATTGATGATCTTGGGGGTGCCATCGGAGGAAAAAGCGGAGTTGGCCGCTTATCAACTCAAGGGTGTTGCTCAAGTTTGGTTCAACGAATGAAAGAGTGAGAGGGCGATTAATGAGGGTCCTCTTGATTGGGAGAAATTCAAGGTTGCATTCCTTGATAGGTTCTTTCCCCTTGAGATGAGGGAGGCAAGGGTGCTTGAGTTCATCAACCTTTGTCAAGGAAACATGAGTGTGAAAGAGTAAGCTTTGAAGTTCACACAATTGTCTCGATATGCTCCTTCTATGGTTACCGATCCTAGGGCAAGAAAGAGTAAGTTTGTTTCGGGAGTGTCCGAAATGGTGGTCAAAGAGTGTCGTACCGCTATGCTTGTCAATTACATGGATATTTCTCTTCTCATGGTGCATGCTCAACAAATAGAGGAGGAGAAACTCAAGGAAATGTCTAGAGAGGCAAAGAGGGCTAAGACTGGTGATGGTAATTTTTCACATTCAAGGTCCGATGGGCATGATCGTTTTAAGTCTCGACAAAAGTTTTCCGGTCAAGATTCCTCCAATGATCCACCTAAGTTCAACAAATATAGGGTGTCTATCCCTAAGCCTCAAGAAGGAAATGGTGGTGGATTCTCATCGACCACTTGTGCTAAGTGTGGTGGAAAGCATGAGGGCAATTGTCTGGCCGGATCTAATGAATGCTTTGGTTGTGGCATGACGGGTCACAAGATAAGAGATTGTCCCTTAGTGGTTAGGAAGGAGAGAGATAATCGTTGATGGACTCAACCTCAAAATTCATCGGGTTCAAGTGCTCAAAAGCAAAACCGATTCTATGCACTTCAAGCTCGTCATGAGCAAGAGGATTCCCCGGGATGTGGAAATTGGTAAGTTATGATCCTTTAGCTTGTAGTTATGCATTGATTAATGTTGGGTGTTTGGTTGTCTATGATAAGACTCCATGTGTGGTTAGTGTGTTTAAGGTCGACTTTGAAATCCTGGTGGAGACTTCTTAGGTGTTTACTTGTAGCAATGGTTCCGTGGTTGTTAAGGTTTTGGTACTATGTTTTGATTAGAGGAGATGGATTCGGAAGGATTAGAGGGTTTTGCTCCCAAGGGGGAGATAGTGTATTTCTTGATTGGTAAGTGTGGGGACTAATTAAGTTGCCGGAAGGAGTTCCTTGTTATGGTTTTCTATATGAGAGGTCAGAGGTAATGTGATGTCCTAGTATCCCTATCTTTCTTTCCTTCTACCTTCGGGTCTAGTTGAGGCCTTAGTTCCTCATGGTTCATTCTTTTGGTCTCATGTGTCCTAGTTATGTGCATGATTCCTTGACTATGCATGTTCATGAAGAATCTAGTTTGTGAAAATGAGCTAGCTTGATTGATTTATCTATGATTTTGTGCATTGAGTATGAGTTGCATAAAGTTATCATGAAATAATGTGTTGAATATGTTTTAGCTTGGAGTTTATGTTTCCTCGGATATGTGCATTTATGTGATTGCATTTTAGGTTGGGTTGTTAGTCCGTATCTCTTACCCTCCTTATGATGTCTTGATTCTCATTCGATGACGAATGTTCCCAAGGAGGAGATAATGTAACACCCTAAGTTTTCTAAGAAAGGAAAATGTAGTTTTACAACCTGGTGCCAGTGACTACGGACGTCACCTATGGACCGTAGATGGAATAACAGGCCATAGGTGGGAACCATCGATGGCACTGTGAACTTTTAGGATTTTCAAGTCTCTAACCTCGACCTACGATGCAACCGGATGGGTCGTCGATCGATTGACGGTCCGTAGATGGGTCCCGTAGATCCCTTCAAGACTTAGTCAGTTTTTTAGCCCAAAGTGAGGTCTCTGAATCAAATGACGAAGGGACAGGACAGTCCGTCATCTGACCTATGGACCGTAGGTCCTGACGGTAGACTGCCCCCGACAGTTTTTATTTAAAGGCTTTCTAGTTTTTTCTCTATATGTTAAACTCTTAATCTAAGTCGGTTATACTCTTAACCTAGACCCTATATATATTTACTAAGCCTAATTTCACTCATCCTAAATCATTCCCAAATTCTCCTCTCTCAAATATTTCTATCTCTAAGAAATTCTCTCAAGCTTCAAGGAAGAAGAAGACTAAGATCCTCCATTGAAGACAATCAATTTTCATCATTTTCTAGTGGACTTTGTTGAGGTATGATAGTGTTCACCATTTGGAGCCCCTTTCCTCCAATGGGTCCTCAATTTTCTTCAAGGTTTTCAAGGTTCAACTTTCCCAATTGAATTAGGGTTTTTAATCAATTCTTATGGGTTCTTCAATTATGATTTCAATTGTTGATTTTATGATTTCTAGTGCACGATCTAGCGTGATAAAGCAATTTAGTGCATGAATTAGCGTGAATTATATGATTTGATGTACAGATTGAATGAATCCCTATGAACCCATGCTATTTCTCCCCAATTTCCTAATCTGTGCTTTGATTGGTGGGTTGAGCTATGAATTGAGGAATTTTATGAAATCTCTATGAATTTATGCATGAATTATGAATGAATTGAGGATGACTTTACGAAAGTTAATATGTTCAGGTCAAAAGCATGATATTTCCTTCATTATTTGAGTTCCTTCAAGTGGGGGTAAATTGTCTTATTTATGGCTTTCTAAGCATGAGCTTGCATTGAATTGCATGATTTAAGTTGAACTTTTATGAACCAATATGAACTCTATGATTCATGAATTATGAGCATGATGAACTATATAAAGATGAAGCGTATGAACTTATGCATGTCTCTTATGAAGTTAATGATGATTTAAAGGTTCTTTGAGATTGAAGCATTAAAGTTTATGATATGTTGATATATGTTTGGGTTGTGAAAGGATTTTCTCAACTAAAAAGAATAGGGAGTTGTCTCAATAGAAGGGACAAGAGGATATCCCTCATGTTTCCCTCCCTATGATAGCCAAGAAGATATCCCTCATGTCTATCCATGACAAGACAAGAGGATATCCCTCATGTATTCTATGGAGCTATTCTAAAGGAAGGGACAAATGAGATCCCTCATGTCTACCCCTCATAATGTAGGGGAGATCCCCCATGCCTTCTAATGATATGATAAGATTATGACTAAGATTAATCCATGGGAACTAATCTTAGCATCGAGTGAACAAGAGGAGATCCCTCATGTCCCATAAACTAGGTGCCACCATAGGATTAGCTAGTGGATCCACGTAAGCCAGAAGTTAAGGTCTTACCTTGGCAAGTAAGGCAACCTCTTTTCGGTGTGGTGTAGACACCAGATTCCATGTTATAGCTCACATGGTCTATGTCGTTTAAGGCTCACTTCTCACAATAATGAACTAAGTGACTTGTAAAGTATTTCTCAAGTCAAGTGAAGATGTTTAGCTTGCTTTGATCATGATTTATTAGTTATGTTTCTAACCTCTTTCATGTTTTAGCTTGATCATAGCATGTCATGAAAATGTCCCATTTTAGCGTGTTTTAAATGTGCTTGTGCATTGCTATCATACTTGGTACTTGATTGTACTAACGCATACTCTTGTCTACATTGACTTGTTGATGTAGGACTTGGCGATTCTCCATCTATTCGTGACTAGAGCATAGTAGAAGGATTATTGAAGACTTGGTGATTCCTCATCCATTTGAGGACGTAGACTTATTGTTCTTTTTTTTTCTTTCATTTTGACATTGTATTGGGTTACATCCCAAACCTTATTTCTCACTCTTATGTTAGATTGGCTTTGAGATACTTTATGTAGACTTCCGCTACTGTTAACAAACTCATATGATTTGAACTTGATATTTAAATTCTTTCAATTCTATAATCTTGGACTATGTATGCTAAGTGGCTTGTATGAGGCCTTTCGGGGTCTCATATGCCATGTCATGGCTAGGGGGTATTTTGGGTCATGATAATCCTAGAACATTAGGCGATGAACATCGGGCTCACCGTTGTGGTCGGCGACTCATCATCTGGTTCCCCATCTCGCGGACTGAACTTAGATCTTCTCCTTATCTACTGGAACTTTTGGCAGTACACTATCCACTCGGCGTGTCGCCGAGTTGCCTTTGGCGAGCTTCAGCCTTCATGTTCCTTCATTTTTGCAACTTTTTAGCTTCTTTTTGCATTATTTTGTCGTTGCCTCATTCCAAAGCCTTCTCGCTGCACATAAACGATTTAACATTAGTTATGATTGCAAAATGGGCATTAAGGACACCAATTTAGTACAAACGAAGTCTTAAATGAGTCAAAAGTACCGACTCATCAAGTGGGTTGGGCATAACCCCTCATCATCCCTTACAGATCTGGATATGACCAAGAGTTCATCAGGGGGTTGTCATTGCCACTCCATTTGGCGTCAGAGCACATGATAGAGGCTGGGTCTACCTTTCTCCAGATTGTTAGCCATGTGAGAGCAGTGGAGCAGGCATGCCTTGAGGCGTACAGAGATAGCGGCAAGAGGCCTCGCCTTCAGCACAGTGCGTGGCAATGTTCCTCTTCGTCATGGATATCAGTTCAGTGAGGGACATCGATCTATTAGACCTATGGCGGCAGTACCTCAAGTTCCAAGAGTTTCAGAGTCTGGTTATGGTGCCCGCAGCAGACAAAGTTCATATTTGGGTCCTCGGGGCTTGCATTTTTGACACTCTAGTCAGGGGAATCCTTCTATTGCGGTAGGGTCTTCTCATCAGGCCACTTTTGGTCGGGAGTGTTACGAGTGTGGCGTGTAGGGCCACTGTGTTAGAGATTGTCTGATGATCATACATCACTGGCGATAGGCCCGAAAGGTTTAGGCCCTTGAGACCCCGGTACAGTCATCTAGGAGTTTTCCATAGGGTGTCTGAGATGGGTCACGAGTTGTCAGAGAGAGCCAAGGTAGTTCATCGTACTCCCCACGTCGAGCTTCAGCCCGTGGAGGTTGCTTTTATTACAAGGAGGTTTGTCACTGGTCCAGGGATTACCCAGGCGGGAGTTAATCATTCAAACATTGCCGACATCGGTTGCCCCCAGGCTAGAGTTTTTTGGGCTTGTCGTTTGTGTGGAGAGTTTGGGCATCGGTCTAGATTGTGTCCCCGGCATGGGACCATGGCGTGGTTTTTTCAGCTAGGTCAGTCTCATGGGTGTATGGAACATTCGATCAGAGTTGGTGCTCAGAGTGTTGCTGGTGGTACTTCTGATGTTCAGCCCGAGGTCGGTCATGATCCATTCTATGCTTCTACAGGCCGGCCGGAGGCCCAGGATCCATGTATTGGTTGTATTTGCTCGATTTCCTTGTTTTTCCCTGCATTGCTCATATTGTGTGGTTTTAGGGTTTTCATACCCATACGTGCCTATTTGACTTGTAATTTATCTCCTGACTATTGTGGCCGCCTTATTTGGGATTGTGTATGTGTTTAAGCTCCGTAGTTGATTTCTTTTAGTAGTGGATCGACTAGGTTGGATTTCGATATTTGAGAGTAGTGGTTGAGTTACTCCCCATGCCTCTGCCTTGGTGGTTCTGTTTCGAGTTTGTGGCTGGGCAAGTTAGCTTTCCTTTTTGTCCCCTTACTGGTTGCTTATGTCGTGATGCCGACCCCTGTTAGATAAGTGGCTAGACAAGTTCTTTTAGTTCTAGAAGTTGTGCTGTTAGTTCTAGTTGGCTTAGAAGGTTTCCTTAGTGGCGTGCCATCTCTTTGGATTAGTTTTTTGGTTTTGCCAGTTGTTGGAGTTGTGAGAATTGTATTTAGTCTTCTGTGGTATTTCGGTAGATGGGGTTTGTTGTTTCCCTCCCTTGCCTTAAGCTTGTTCTCAGCTCCTGGTGTTGCGTCGAGGTGATTTGCTTGTTCAGTCCTTTTGAACCGTGCATTTTGAGGGTTTTGGTGCTTGACCACAACAAGTTGGGATTTGAAAAGTGTGATTTCTTGTTGCACCTTGTTGCTATTGTGGTTGGTTCTTTGCGGTAGCTCTAGAGGTCTTTGTTTTATTCTAGAGCCTGAATGGTGGTGTCCCTTGGTGGGTTCAGACTTTAGCTTCTGTTGGAGAATTAAAGGTTGCTTAGAAGGTTCATCTCTAGGTGGGGGTCTAAGTAATTGGTGAAATGTGAGATTTTAAATTCATTCGGGATAGAAGGTTTGCTTTTAGCATATTGGGTGACTTGCAGTGTTTGTTGATAGCGGTTGGTGCCCTTGGACCATTATCAATTGATTGTCAATATTTATTTGCTGCCTACCGGCTTGGTTTCCCTTGGACTAGAATGGCTCTATGTTTATTCGTTGTCTACTGGCTTGGTTTACCTTGGACTAGGATGGTTGGATCAGATTTGCACTTGCTGAGTAGTTGTGGGCATATGGTGTTGGTGTTTCTAAAGTTCCTATGGTAAGAGTAAGTCATTGGAGCTGGGCTCAGTGTAGCCTCGTCGTTCACGGGATGATCACCCTTGTGAGTATAGTGTTAGTTCCAGGAGGTTGAGCTTCAGCACGGATTGTTAGTTTTTGAAGTTGAGATTGGAATTTTAGGCCTCGCCCTGGGTTGAGTTTCTTATTTTGGCGGGTGTCGCTCCCCGATGTTCAGAAAGAGTATGTAACTCCTTTGAGGTTGGTGTTGTATGGTTTTGTAAGAAAGTTTCAGATGGTGTTGTTAGTATTCAGGATGGCCAAGGACCGGCAGAATGCAATTGTTGGCTAGAAGAAGATGGATTGGGAGCATAAGGTAAGTATTTTGAATTATGAGCTGAGTTCCATCTGGCATGGTCCTGTGTTTCTCATTTCGGTGGTTTTGGCTTTCCTCAGATGAACCTGGTGTTTTTTATCAAAATCAGGTTAATTGAGAGAGGGTGGATCCCAAAAGGGAATTGAAGGAGCTTCTAGAGTTTGAAGTGAACTTAAGGATTTTCCTGTTAGCCTGAGTTCTGTGATGGTGTTGTTCGACCTAAAAGGGTGTCCGAGGGTCTGGCAGAGTGTGCGGGCCTGGTACCATCATCTTTTCATGCCTTCAGGCTTTAACTATCCTTCTACTTTCACAAATGAAAGTCCTTTTAGTAGTGGATGTTGTAATGACCCTGCAGGTCATTTCCTCCATTTTCCAATCTTCTTAGCGTTTAGAGCTTTCCTGTAGTGACCCCAAGTTATTTATGACTTGTTGGGACTGACAGTTCGGTCGCCTGGTCGTTTGTTTTGGTTTTATATCCATTTCCCTGTTTTGGAGCTCTTAGAGTTTGAACAGTTGACTTTGGTGAAAACTCTGGGAAAATGACCTCAGAATGGAATTCTGACGGTTCCATCCGCTCCGAAATGGTTTTTTTAGGCTAGTAGTATGTCCGGCTCGAGGCTTTCGATGTGATCTTGAACCACTAGGTGTTTTTGCCTTTAAGCTTTGGCCTAAGTTTTACTTTAGTCAACATTGTTGGTGAACGTGCTCAGATTGAAATTTCGTCAGTGCGGTTAGCTCCGAAATGTCGAGTTTGGTCTAGGACGATCTTTTGTGCGCCGTTCTCCTAAAAGACCCGTTTTTCGGCCATTCTCCTAAACTTTAAAATGCGATAACTAGAGCTAAGAGATTCTATTTTGGATGATTCAAAGTCAAGCGTGTTCGGGAAGTTCGTGGTTACGCATTGGAGCTTGGGGATTATTGGGGGACCTTCGTTTGAGGTATTTTCTTAGTTTTAGCTGCTGCGAGCTCTCTTTTGTGTTCTTTAATGGTGGGTTTGTTGCATGTTGTAATACCAATAACGGATCGGCGGTAATCCTCCGAAGTTGTATTAGTAAAATACGACAAGATTTATACGAAGAACAAAAGAGATTAATAAAAACTCACAGATTTTTATTTATATGAACATCAACATGAAAGAGCTACAGGCGGAAGCATTAAAAACATAGGGAGAGAGAGAGAGAGGTTTTCAGTATTGGGTACAATTGCTGATGCCTTCTAGGGAGAATAGAGAATTCCTTTTATAGAAGAAGGATTCTTTCTTTACAATAGACAAATTAAAGTGTCGGTTGGTGAGTGGGGTCTTTTACTTTTATAAAGTAAAGTTTGTTGGATTCCTTTTAGGAATAGTAAAATGTCTCTTTTTGAAAAGTAATTCCGACCTTTGGTCTCTACTTTTCTCAAGAGCCAAGTTTCTATTCATAATCGGGGTCCACATATGACTGTGCGATTCCTTTGAGATCACACATGTCCCCGTTACTGCTCCCGGATGACGCGGCATCACTGATTAGTTGCATTATCTGAGTTTCAGTATAATCTTCAAGATTATCCATAGCTCTTTTGAGTTTTGCTTTGAGTTCTTCTTTTGAAGCCTTTTGCTTAGCAGGATTAACTGCTGCTAGGTTGATAGTGGGCTTGATTCCGGTTGGCTTAGGAGTCCACCCTTTGATCATTACTTCTTTAGCTAAGAAGCGTATTTTATCTATTTCTACCTTGGTAAAATTCCAAGAAATAATATAAGAAATTCTTTTTTGAATAAAGAACTTACATAATTTAATATACTCTGGGAGAGTAGATATTTCTGAAGTACTCTGGAACTCAGTGAACCTGATGTGAAATTGTTGTGGTAATATCTGCAGATTTCCTCCAAAAATGTTCCACCATTCATAGAACCATTTGGGAATAATTGACTTGATTACTTTTGGGCAATATTTAATAAACCAAGTGTGTCTTGGCCTAAGATACATAAAATTAAACCAGGCTGCTTTGTAGTCATGCCAATTGTAAGTTTGTGGCCTGTGAGGCATGGACAAAGATACTGGAGTGTGTAGATGATCAGTATACCACTCGAATGGTGATAAAATCCTCTTGATAGTGAATCGAGAGTATCTGATAAAATCAGGATTTTGCTCATCCCGGTTATGTTCAATCTCTATGGATTCTGTGTCTACCAAAATGGCTTCGTAAAACTTTCTAGTTTTGTAAGAACAATCTGTATCAACAAAATTACCATCTGTGTAGCAAGGTTTAATAAGAGTTCCAATCTCAAGATTTTCGAACTCTCTGTCTAGAGCCAGTAGGGGTAACATTTGAGTTGTTACAAAATCAAACTTTTCTTCCTTAGGGATAGAAGTTGGAGTAGGAATAGGTAATTCAGGCTTAACAGCTTGAGCGAATGACTCAAGGGTCTTCATAGTATAATTATCTTTGGTTTGGACATTAGAACTTGATGCTCCAGGAGTTAAAGGTCTATTTGGCCTTAATTGTATTAATTTGGTAGGGTTAGGAGGTGGAGCAGGCAATTTTGGGTAGTCTGCGAGCATAGTAAATCTATTATCAAATACCGGTCTTTGTGGGGTTTTTGCCGGTGTTAATGGAGGTAATACGAATGGTTTCGCCATAGGTTTTCCTTCTTTCGAAGGAGTATTAGGCTTGAAAGGCCTCATTTTTTCCCTGTAAAAATTCTCTTGTTAGAAAATCAGGTAAAGAGTTATTTTCTCCTTTTATAAAATCAATTTGAAAATCAAAACTAGATAGTAGAGCTTGCCATCTAGCAAATATTTGTTTTGAAACCAAATTTTTTACATCCTTTTGCAAAATTTCTTTAGCTGATTTACAATCAACTCTTAATAAAAATTCTTTGTTTATTAAGTCATCTTGAAATTTTGTGATACATAGCACTATAGACAAGATTTCCTTTTTAACAGTTGAATAATTTTTTTGAGCAGAATTCCAGATTCCTGAAGTAAAACGAACTAATTGTTCGGGGGATTCTAAAGAACTTCTTTGTTTCAGGATACCTCCATATCCTAAGTCAGAAGCATCAGTTTCAACAATCATAAAATCTTTAGGATTAGGAATTCCTAAACAAGGGAGACTCTGGACCAATTTCTTAATAGATATGACTGCCTGAGTTTGGTCATTTCCCCAAGGGACAGGATTTTTCTTGAGCCTTTTATATAAAGGTTCACAGGTTTGTCTGATCTTAGGAATAAAATCAGCAACATAATTCAAACTTCCTAAAAACCTTTGTAATTGGGTTTTATCAATAATTTCATCAGGAAATTTAGAAGAGAACTCAATGGCTCTACAGATTGGTTTGTAGCTACCTTGATAAAGGTCATGACCAAGAAACCTTATAGAGGTCTGGAAGAGCTTAATCTTTTTGGCACTAACTACTAAACCATTGTTCTTAACAATCTTAAAGAAAGTATTAAGATGCTTAAAATGTGAATCAATATCATCAGAAAAGATAAGCACATCATCAATATAAACAATTGACATGTAATTATAATCATTAAAAATGTTATTCATAATATTTTGGAATTCAGAAGGAGCATTCTTGAGTCCAAAAGGCATAACATTCCATTCATATTGTCCAAATGGGACATTGAAAGAAGTTTTATACTTATCTTTGTTAGCAATTTGAATTTGCCAGAAACCAGATTTCATATCAAACTTACTATAAATATTAGCCTTATAAGTGCGTTTTAATAAATCTCTTTTATTAGGTATGGGATACCTGATCCATTTTAAAACAGCATTCAAAGGTTTATAATTTATAACAAGTCTAGGTGCTCCTCTTTCTTTTTCAGCACTATTATTTACATAGAAAGCAGAGCAACTCCAAGGAGATTTAGAAACATTAATAATTTTATTTTTTAATAAATTATCAATTTCCTTTTTACAATAATCAAGTAACTCATGATTCATTTGAATAGGTCTAGCCTTGGTTGTAATAGTTTGTTCATTAAACCCATCAATGTAAGGTAAATCAACAATATGCTTTTTCCTTTCCCAAAATGCATTTGGAAAATCAGAGCAAATTTCATCTTCAAATTTTTTGTGAAGATTGGATATTTTAGTAACCATCTCCGGGGTTTTTAAAATTTGCTCAATTTTTTTAATTTTAATTTCTTCTTTGAGAAAATTAATATGCTGAGATAAAGAGTTTATTCGAAAAACCGTTTTTTCTCTGATAAAATTACTTTCATCTTGGGAAAGAGTTTTAACAAAAGGAAAATGTAATTCTTTTCCCAGAATGGAAGTAGTAATACCACTTAAATTAGTGATAAAAGGTTTTATCTGAGTGATAAAAGGTATTCCAAGAATAATATCTTCATTAATATCTTCGGTAATAATGAAATCATTCGTTAAACAAATATTATTGTTACAAATATGAGCTTTAGAAAGCTTATAATTAATTTTAAGTAATTCACCAGTAGCAGAATATAATTTTGAAGTACTTTTTTCTAAGTACTTAGTAGGAACAATACCTTTAACAATGCAATTTCTATCTGCACCACTGTCAAGCAAAGCAATTTTGTTAATTACAAAATCTTTATTAACAACAATCTTAATAGGAATATGATGACTCTGAGGTCTAACCGAAGTAATAACGTCTATACCCGGACAAGAGGTAGTCGCGATATTAGAAGTAGGTTCAGCAGAGAGATCCATTTGGAAGGGGGAATAGTCAAGATCATCCTTTTCAGGACATTCTTCTTTTTCTTCATCTAAGTCTTGCTTAGCAATCTCTTTTAAGATTTTATCAGCAATAGCATCAGTTTCAACTTTTCCAAGTCTAAACTTAATGTCTCTGATTTCTTCTTTAAGAGTTTTGACTTCTAGATGAAGATCAGAAATGGTTGGTTCGGCATTTCTTTCGAACCTGTTCATGATCTGTTTCATGCTGAAGGGTTCAACCATAGGACGAGCTTTAGGCTTTTCTTTTTGGTTGAGAATAAGATTCTTGAGTTCAACCAGGTATTTCTTTCTGGCTTCTTCATTATCAATATGTTCGATAATATCGAAGAGAGCTTCTTTAGAGTCGTTGCTAAGGACTCTGATTTGAGGAATACTTTCACAAACACAGAAAGCTTCTGTGCAATCACAATCTCTACCGGACTGGCTGGAGTCTGAATCATAATAGACGTTGATATTTTCTTCGTCACTATATTCAGCTGAGTTATTTGAGGAATCGGACAAAGGTTCTTCAAGAATAGAGAAGAGCTTTTCCTTAGTGGCTTCGTCTATTTCCAGACTGTTGATTCTCTTCTGTTTGCCAGACCTACAATCCTTTGCCATGTGGCCAGACTTTCCACAAGTCCAACATACATCTTCTTTGGATTTCTTGAATCCTTTTCGTCCCTTTCTTCTTTTGGACGATTTCTTATATTCTCTATCAGAAGTTCTTCTAGACTTACTGCGATGGATTTTCTTGCTATCTTTGTTTTCCTTTCTAAGTTTCCTAGAAGGGGGAGTTAAAGTAACAAATCCGAAGTCTTGACAAAAACTTCCTAATTCTCTTCTTGATGAAGATTTTTCCTTTTTAAGTTGATGCTTTAACTTAATATCTGTACAAAGTTCCAAACCAACAGTGTTAATAACACTGATGAGATCACCATAAGTCATTAGATCATAAGGAATTTTTCCATCATTCCTATCTTGGATTTTAGTTCTTACCTTATCGGCAAAGAGAGGAGGGAGACCGCTAACAAATCTTTCTTTCCAAAAATCTAAGTTGCAGTCTGGTCTAATCATAACCTTCTGCATAAAGTTATATTTATACCAGGTGAAATCGTCTAAGGAAGGACAACTAATATTGTTAAGGATTTGGAGACTTCTATCCTGAAACAATTTTGGTTCTCCTATAAAATGTTTGGCAATGTGGTATAGAAGGGTAGCACAAGCGTCTTCTTTGACCACTTCAGTTGGAACTTCAATAGTTCCTTCCAACTTAACTACTATCTCAGTAGCATGAGCTTCGTAGATAGTTTTCTTAGTTTCTTCAGAAACATAATTATCCCACCAATGTTTAATCATACCAGTGAATCCTGCAACAATCATAGAAGCAGCTTCCTTATCAGATGAATTTCTTATTTTATAAGCTGTGATTGCTATTCCCATTTCGTGGAGCTTGTTGTATATCTGATGTTCTGCAAGACCATCTATGTTCCATTCAGTAATACTACTTCCTTCATGAGAAGAAGTGGAGAGAAAAGCATTTTCCTCATACTGGAGATCAGGGAAGGAAGGTCTTTTATGATAGTTTTTTCGGTTATGAAATCTATCATTGGAGAGTTTTTGGACAAGATCATCTTTCTCTTTTATGGTAGCAACTTTCTTACCACCAAGAACGGATTGACGAAATTCTTCAGAAGTATGGATGGAAGAGGCTTTCTTATTTTTTCCCGATATAGAGAAATTGGCAAGTTTCTCATTGATTTTGTCTAAAATGTTGTCAGATATATCAAAGGTATTTTTGAGTTTGGGATACATTTCCCTGGAAAATTCGTTTATTTTGAAAACAGGATTTGGGTCAATTTTCTGACTTTGTGGGGAAGATATAGGAATAGGTTTTCCAGAGAATGAGCCTTTTTCTTGGGAGTTTTCAATTTGTCTAGAAACTACATGGAGAATTTGATTTGTATAATTATTTTGTTCTATAATCTTGTTTATATCAAGATTGGTAGCAAGGACAGAAGGTTTTTCTTCTGAGAGGATTTTGAAAGGAGAAGCTTTTATAATAGTTCCAGAAATCGGGATATTTATTCCTTCAAGAGGAGGAGTAACATCTTCAATCACTTTGTTAGAAGTAGTATACCATTTGGAAATAATGACTTTAAGGGAATCCTTTTGATTATCAATTTTTCCCGTCATTTCAAACCACTTAAAGAAGTCTATTTCGCAACCAATTCTTTTCATATCAATCATCCAAGAGTTTGCAAAATTCTCTCTTTCTTTGAGAGTATAAGTATCCTTATACCAATCTCTGTTGATTTGGTTATGAGGATGAGTCCAAGATTCTTGCAGAGTCTGAGGATTAGGAATAAAATCCTTTTCAGATTTGATCATCTTTAAATGATCAGGTACAGAATCTTTTTGATTTGGAGGTGGTTCCATTTCACTGGCTGTAGGACTACCAGGGATTTCTTGATAATAAACTTTAGGGACATTTCCCGAAAAATCCACACCAGTAACTTTTCCTTTGTCATTATCTCTACGGATAAGTTTTTCATCTTCATCATCCTCCGGGGTTTTTGAAGAAGAGGGTGGATGAGGAGCAGTCCTCGAAGGAGCAGATGGAGAATAAGGAGCCATCCTAGCTGGGACAGACGAACAAGACGCTCTTCTAGAAGCAGTTCTGGATAAGGAATTCTCAAGGAATTTTAAATCTATAGAACCATCAGGGTATTGAATTACCCTTTCAATACGAGATCTCTCTGAATGAGAGGAAAAGGGTTGAGTGATTGCATCAAAATGCCATTCATCGTTAGACAGAATGTCATTCCAATTGATTATTTAAGCTTTGATTAATCTATTTTAATATTTTAATATGTTAATTGATATTATGTTCTTAATCTTATTTCTATAATTGGTGTGAGGTGTTCATTCTTCTCTAAGTGTGTGAGGTAACCGAATAATACCCGGTTCATACGTTGGCTAGCCGAATTGAATAGGTCGTCAAGCTAGGAGAGCGTTAGACCTTGTATGGTGATCCCGTAGCCAAGATAACTCTAGAGAAAGAACAGATGTAAAACCAAGAGAACCTCCCTTAGAAACTAAGATCTAGATCTTTAATATCTCTTTGCATATTTTTATATTATTATTGATTGATCATGCTTGAATTATCTGTTTCTATTTTAATATATTTTTGTCTATAAGTCCTTAAGACAGTATCGTTTAAAAATGGAAACCAACCAGCATATTTTAAACAGTGTTAACCTATCTTCTCAAGCAACTAAGATTGCTAAACTTGAAAATGATCTTCAAAACTGGAATATACCAGAAGAACCTTTAAAGCTATTTATCATTTAGGTAAATTTAATTTATTTGTTAATCACAATATTAAAACTTGTGAATCAACTGTTGCTATTAATAATTCTCTTGAAATTATTCACTTATTAAATGCTAACGATATTAATCGTTATAAAAATAAATTCAATTATTTGCATATTGGTTTAGTGCAAGTTGTTGTTAAGCCCCTGTTCAGGAAAGGCTTAGATATTCCTATTTGTGTCCTCCTTAGAGATGATAGATTTCTTAATTTTGATGATTCGCTGTTAGGAGTTCTTCAAAGTAATCTAGCCGATGGCCCGGTTTACTTTAATTGTTATCCTAACTTTTCAATAGACATTAATGATCCTAATGTCATGGATTCTCTGACACTTAATGTCAAAACAAAAAATCTAAATAGCAAAGCCAATACTCGAGAGATAGCGATTATCTACAGAGTATATTATCGGCTTATGTCTACTACTCTTGCACCAAAGGCTCGAATTGAGAGCCAAAAGGGTGTAACCATGCGCATGGAGGCCAATCATGAGCATAGTTCAATATTCGTTCCTAGATTGATCAATTGGAATGACATTCTGTCTAACGACGAATGGCATTTTGATGCTATCACTCAACCTTTTCCTCTCATTCAGAGAGATCTCGCATTGAAAGGGTAATTCAATACCCTGATGGTTCTATAGATCTAAAATTCCTTGAGAATTCTTTATCCAGAACTGCTTCTAGAGGAGCGTCTTGTTCGTCTGTCCCAGCTAGGATGGCTCCTTATTCGCCATCTGCTCCTTCGAGGACTGCTCCTCACCCACCCTCTTCTTCAAAAACCCCGGAGGATGATGAAGATGAAAAACTTATCCGGAGAGATAATGACAAAGGAAAAGTTACTGGTGTGGATTTTTCGGGAAATGTCCCTAAAGTTTTTTATCAAGAAATCCCTGGTAGTCCTACAGCCAGTGAAATGGAACCACCTCCAAATCAAAAAGATTCTATACCTGATCATTTAAAGATGATCAAATCTGAAAAGGATTTTATTCCTAATCCTCAGACTCTGCAAGAATCTTGGACTCATCCTCATAACCAAAACAACAGAGATTGGTATAAGGCTACTTATACTCTCAAAGAAAGAGAGAATTTTGCAAACTCTTGGATGTTGGATATGAAAAGAATCCAATGTGAAATAGATTTCTTCAAATGGTTTGAAATGACCGGCAAAATTGATAATCAGAAAGACTCTCTTAAAGTCATTATCAATAAATGGTATACTACTTCAAACAAGGTTGTTGAAAGCATTACTCCTCCTCTTGAAGGAATAAATATCCCTATTTCCGGCACTATTATAAAAGCTTCTCCTTTCAAAATCCTCTCTGAAGAAAAACCTTCTGTCCTTGCCACCAATCTTGAAATCAACAAGATTATAGAACAGAATAATTATACAAATGAAATTCTTCATGTCGTTTCTAGACAAATTGAAGATTCCAAAGAAAGAGCCTCTTTTTCAGGAAGGCCTGTCCCTCTATCTTCTACAAACGTGAGTCAGAAAATAGACCCAAATCCTATATTCAAAATCAATGAATTTTCCAGAGAAAATTATCCTAAGCTCAAAAATACCTTTGATATATCTGACAATATTTTAGATAAAATCAATGAAAAACTTGCCAATTTCTCTATATCGGGAAAAAATAAGAAAACCTCTTCCATCCCTACTACAAAAGAATTTCGTCAATCCGTTATTGGTGGTAAAAAAGTTGCTACCATAAAAGAAAAAGATGATCTTGTCCAAAAACTCTCCAATGATAGATTTCATAACCGAAAAAACTATCATAAAAGACCTTCCTTCCCTGATCTCCAGTATGAGGAAAATGCTCTTCTATCCACTTCTTCTCATGAAGGAAGTAGTATTACTGAATGGAACATAGATGGTCTTGCAGAACATCAAATATACAACAAGCTCCACGAGCTGGGAATAGCAATCACAGCTTATAAAATAAGAAATTCATCTGATAAGGAAGCTGCTTCTATGATTGTTGCAGGATTTACTGGTATGATTAAACATTGGTGGGATAATTATGTTTCAGAAGAAACTAAGAAAATTATCTATGACGCTCATGCTACTGAGATAGTAGTTAAGATGGAAGGAACTACTGAAGTTCCAACTGAAGTGGTTAAAGAAGATGCATGTGCTACCCTTCTATACCACATTGCTAAACATTTTATAGGAGAACCAAACTTGTTTCAGGATAGGAGTCTCCAAATCCTTAACAATATTAGTTGTCCTTCTTTAGATGATTTCACCTGGTATAAGTATAATGTTATGCAAAAGGTTATGATTAGACCAGACTGTAACTTAGACTTTTGGAAAGAAAGATTTGTTAGCGGTCTCCCTCCTCTCTTTGCCGATAAGGTAAGAACCAAAATCCAAGATAGGAATGATGGAAAAATTCCTTATGATCAAATGACATATGGTGATCTTATTAGTGTAATAAACACTGTAGGATTAGAACTTTGGACAGACATTAAGTTGAAGCATCAACTTAAAAAGGAAAAATCTTCGTCTAGAAGAGAATTGGGAAGTTTCTGCCAAGACTTCGGATTTGTTACTTTAACCCCTCCTTCTAGAAAAATTAGAAAGGAAAGCAAAGATAGCAAGAAAACTCATCGCAGCAAATCTAGAAGAACTTCTGATAAGGAATATAAGAAATCTTCAAAAAGAAGAAAAGGAAGAAAAGGATTTAAGAAATCCAAAGAGGATGTATGTTGGACTTGTGGAAAATCTGGCCATAGAGCTAGTGAATGCAGATCTGGAAAACAGAAGAAGATCAACAGTCTTGAAATAGACGAGGCAACAAAAGAAAAACTTTTTTCTATTCTTGAAGAACCTTTATCCGATTCTTCAAATAACCTTGCTGAATATAGCGACGAAGAAGATATCAACGTCGATTATGATTCAGATTCTAGTCAATCAGGAAAAGATTGCAATTGTACTGAGGCTTTCTGTGTTTGTGAAACTATTCCTCAAATCAGAGTCCTTAGTAACGACTCTAAAGAGGCTCTCTTCGACATTATCGAACATATTGATAATGAAGAAGCTAGGAAAAAATATCTTGTAGAACTCAAGAATCTCATTCTCAACCAAAAGGAAAAACCTAAAGCGCGTACTATGGTTGAACCTTTCAGCATGAAACAAATCATAAATAGGTTCGAAAGAAATGCTGAACCTACTATTTCTGATCTTCATAGAGAAGTTAAGACTCTCAAAGAAGAAATCAAAGACATTAAATCTAGACTTGGGACAGTCGAAACTGATGTCATTACTGATAAAATCCTCAAAGAGATTGATAAACAAAATCTCGATGAAGAAATAGATGATATCCCTGAAAAGGATAACCTAGATTATCCTACTTTTAATATTGATCTTTCTGCCACACCTACTCCTGATATCGCGACTACCTCTTGTCCAGGTATCGATGTTATTACTTCTGTTAGACCTCAGAGGCATCATATTCCTATTAAGATTGTTGTCAATAAAAATTTTGTTATTAATAAAATTGCTTTACTTGACAGTGGTGCAGATAGAAATTGCATTGTTAAAGGTATTGTTCCTACCAAGTACTTAGAAAAAAGTACTTCCAAATTATATTCTGCTACTGGTGAATTCCTCAAAATAAATTATAAGCTTTCTAAAGCTCATATTTGTAACAATAATATTTGTTTAACAAATGATTTTATTATTACTGAAGATATTAATGAAGATATTATTCTTGGAATACCTTTTATCACTCAGATAAAACCTTTTATTACTAATTTAAGTGGTATTATTACTTCCATTCTGGGAAAAGAATTACATTTTCCTTTTGTTAAAACTCTTTCCCAAGATGAAAGTAATTTTATCAGAGAAAAAACGGTTTTTCGAATAAACTCTTTATCTCAGCATGTTAATTTTCTCAAAGAAGAAATTAAAATTAAAAAAATAGAGAAAATTTTAAAAACCCCGGAGATGGTTACTAAAATATCCAATCTTCACAAAAAATTTGAAGATGAAATTTGCTCTGATTTTCCTAATGCTTTTTGGGAAAGAAAAAAGCATATTGTTGATTTACCTTACATTGAAGGTTTTAATGAACAAGCTATTACAACTAAGGCTAGACCTATTCAAATGAATCATGAATTACTTGATTATTGTAAAAAGGAAATTGATAATGTGTTGAAAAATAAAATTATTAATGTTTCTAAATCTCCTTGGAGTTGCTCTGCTTTCTATGTTAACAATAGTGCTGAAAAAGAAAGAGGAGCACCTAGACTCGTTATTAATTATAAACCTTTAAATGCTGTTTTGAACTGGATTAGGTATCCTATACCTAATAAAAGAGATTTGTTAAAAAGAACTTATAAGGCTAATGTCTATAGTAAGTTTGATATGAAATCTGGTTTTTGGCAAATACAACTTGCTGATAAAGATAAATATAAAACTGCTTTCAATGTCCCGTTTGGACAATATGAATGGAATGTCATGCCTTTTGGGTTAAAAATGCCCCATCTGAATTTCAAAATATTATGAATAACATTTTTAATGATTATAGCTACATGTCGATTGTTTATATTGATGATGTGCTTATCTTCTCTGATGATATTGATTCTCATTTTAAGCATCTTAATACTTTCTTTAAGATTGTTAAGATAAATGGCCTAGTAGTCAGTGCTAAGAAGATTAAGCTTTTCCAAACCACAATCAGATTTTTAGGCCATGACCTTTATCAAGGAAGTTATAAACCTATTTGTAGAGCCATCGAGTTCTCATCCAAATTCCCTGATGAAATTATTGACAAAACCCAATTGCAGAGATTTTTGGGAAGCTTAAACTATGTGGCTGATTTCATACCAAAAGTCAGACAAACCTGTGAACCTTTATATAAAAGGCTTAAGAAGACTCCAATTCCTTGGGGAATTGAACAAACTCAGGCAGTTATAGCCATTAAGAAATTAGTTCAAAGTCTTCCATGTCTAGGTATTCCTAATCCTAATGACTTTATGCTCGTAGAAACCGATGCGTCAGATATTGGTTATGGAGGTATTCTTAAACAAAGAAAATCCTTAGAATCCCCTGAACAATTAGTTAGGTTCACTTCTGGAATCTGGACTTCTGCCCAGAAGAATTATTCCACTGTTAAAAAGGAAATCTTGTCTATAGTGCTATGTATCACAAAATTTCCAGATGACTTAATTAATAAAGAATTTTTATTAAGAGTTGATTGTAAATCAGCTAAAGAAATTTTACAAAAGGATGTAAAAAATCTTGTTTCAAAACAAATATTTGCTAGATGGCAAGCTCTATTATCTAGCTTTGATTTTCAAATAGATTTTATAAAAGGAGAAAATAACTCTTTACCTGATTTTCTAACAAGAGAATTTTTACAGGGAAAAAATGAGGCCTGGTATCATCTGCATTCACTAGCTCTATGGCTTAACCTCTTTAGCTAAGAAAAGAATTTCTTATATTATTTCTTGGAATTTTACCAAGGTAGAAATAGATAAAATCCGGTCGCACATGTCTCCATTACTGCTGCCCGAAGATGCTGCATCACTGACGAGTTGCATGATAACCTAGATTATCCTCCTTTTAATATTGATCTTTCTGCCACACCTACTCCTGATATCGCGACTACCTCTTGTCCAGGTATCGATGTTATTACTTCTGTTAGACCTCAGAGTCATCATATTCCTATCAAAATTGTTGTTAGTAAGAATTTTGTTATTAATAAAATTGCTTGGCTCGACAGTGGTGCAGATAGAAATTGCATTGTTAAGGGTATTGTTCCTACAAAGTACTTAGAGAAAAGTACTTCCAAATTATATTCTGCTACTGGCGAATTGCTAAAAATTAATTATAAGCTTTCTAAAGCTCATATTTGCAATAACAATATTTGATTGACCAATGATTTTATTATCACTGAAGATATTAATGAAGACATAATTCTTGGAATTCCTTTTATCTCTCAGATAAAACCTTTCATTACTAATCTTAATGGTATTACTACTTCCATTCTGGGAAAAGAGTTACATTTTCCATTTGTTAAAACTCTTTCTCAAGATGAAAGTAATTTTATCAGAGATAACCAATAACGGATCGGCGGTAATCCTCCGAAGTTGTATTAGTAAAATCCTCCGAAGTTGTATTAGTAAAATACGACAAGATTTATACGAAGAACAACAAAGATTAATAAAAACTCACAGATTTTTATTTATATGAACATCAACATGAAAGAGCTACAGGCGGAAGCATTAAAAACATAGGGAGAGAGAGAGAGAGGTTTTCAGTATTGGGTACAATAGCTGATGCCTTCACTAATGAGAGAGTCCCTTCTTTTATAGAGTAAGAAGATGCTCTTTACATTATTTGACCGTCTATTGTCGGTTGAGTGGGGCTAGCTTTTACTTAAAGTAAAGTATTAGATTCCTTTTTAGGAATAGTAAAATGTCTCCTTTTGAAAAGTAATTCCGACCTTTGGCCTCTCCTTTTCTGAAGAGTCAAGTTGCTATTCATAATCAGGGTCCACATAAGACTGTGCAATTCCTTTTAGGTCGCACATGTCTCCATTACTGCTGCCCGAAGATGCTGCATCACTGACGAGTTGCATGATTTGTTGTTCTGTATAATCTTCAAGATTATCCATAGCTTTTTTACGTTTAGCTTTAAGTTCTTCTTTTGAAGTCTTGGTTTTACCAGGTTTGACAACTGGAGTATTAACGATGGGTCTTCCAACTGGCTTGGGAGTCCATCCTTTGATCATTACCTCTTTAGCTAAGAAACGGATTTTATCTATTTCTACCTTGGTAAAATTCCAAGAAATAATATAAGAAATTCTTTTCTGAATAAAGAACTTACATAATTTAATATATTCTGGGAGAGTAGATATCTCCGGATTATTCTGAAACTCACTGAACTGGACGTGGAATTGTTGTGGCAATATCTGCAAATTTCCCCCAAAGATGTTCCACCATTCGTAGAACCATTTGGGAATAATTGATTTAATTACCTGGGGGCAATATTTGACGAACCAAGTATGTCTTGGTCGGAGATACATGAAGTTAAACCAAGCTGATTTGTAATCATGCCAATTGTAAGTTTGTGGCCTATGAGGCATTGTTAATGACACTGGAGTGTGTAAATGATCCGTATACCATTCGAACGGAGACAAGATTCTCTTGATTGTGAATCTGGAGTATCTGATAAAGTCAGGGTTTTGATCATCCCTGTTATGTTCACTCTCGATGGATTCGGTATCTACCAGAATAGCTTCATAAAATTTTCTGGTTTTGTAGGAACAGTCTGTATCAACAAAGTTGCCATCTGTGTAGCAAGGCTTGATAAGACTACTAACTTCAAAGTTTTCAAATTCTCTATCTAAAGCAAGTAGAGGTAACATTTGGTTTGTTACAAAATCAAATTTTTCTTCTTTTGGAATAGAAGTTTGAGTAGGAGTGGGAGTAAGTATTTCAGGCTTAACAGCTTGGGCAAAAGACTCAGGGGTCTTCATAGTATAATTGTCTTTGGTTTGGACATTAGAGCTTGAAGCTCCTGGAGTTAGAGGTCTGTTTGGCCTTAATTGTATCAACTTGGTAGGATTGGGAGGAGGAAGAGCAGGCAATTTGGGATAGTCTGCCAACATAGTGAATCTATTGTCAAATACCGGTCTTTGTGGGGTTTTTGCCGGTGTCATTGGAGGTAAGACGAATGGTTTCGTCAGAGTTTTTCCTTCTTTCGAAGGAGTATTAGGCTTGAAAGGCCTCATTTTTTCCCTGTAAAAATTCTCTTGTTAGAAAATCAGGTAAAGAGTTATTTTCTCCTTTTATAAAATCAATTTGAAAATCAAAGCTAGATAGTAGAGCTTGCCATCTAGCAAATATTTGTTTTGACACTAAATTTTTAACATCCTTTTGTAAAATTTCTTTAGCTGATTTACAATCAACTCTTAATAAAAATTCTTTGTTTATTAAGTCATCTTGAAATTTTGTGATACATAGCACTATAGACAAGATTTCTTTTTTAACAGTAGAATAATTCTTTTGAGCAGAATTCCAGATTCCTGAAGTAAAATGAACTAATTGTTCGGGAGATTCTAAAGAACTTCTTTGTTTCAGGATACCTCCATATCCTAAGTCAGAAGCATCAGTTTCTACAATCATAAAATCATTAGGATTAGGAATTCCTAGACAAGGAAGACTTTGAACTAATTTCTTAACAGTTATGACTGCCTGAGTTTGATCATCTCCCCAAGGGACAGGATTTTTCTTGAGCCTTTTATATAAAGGTTCACAGGTTTGTCTGATCTTAGGAATAAAATCAGCAACATAATTCAAACTTCCTAAAAACCTTTGTAATTGGGTTTTATCAATAATTTCATCAGGAAATTTAGAAGAGAACTCAATGGCTCTACAGATTGGTTTATAGCTACCTTGATAAAGGTCATGACCAAGAAACCTTATAGAGGTCTGGAAGAGCTTAATCTTTTTGGCACTAACTACTAAACCATTGTTCTTGACAATTTTAAAGAAAGTATTAAGATGCTTAAAATGTGAATAAATATCATCAGAAAAGATAAGCACATCATCAATATAAACAATAGACATGTAACTAAAATCATTGAAAATGTTATTCATAATATTTTGGAATTCAGAAGGAGCATTCTTGAGTCCAAAAGGCATGACATTCCATTCATATTGTCCAAATGGGACATTGAAAGCTGTCTTATATTTATCTTTGTTAGCAATTTGAATTTGCCAAAAACCAGACTTCATATCAAACTTACTGTAAATATTAGCCTTATAAGTTCGTTTTAACAAATCTCTTTTGTTAGGTATTGGATACCTAATCCATTTTAAAACAGCATTCAAAGGTTTATAATTTATAACAAGTCTAGGTGCTCCTCTTTCTTTTTCAGCACTATTGTTGACATAGAAAGCAGAGCAACTCCAAGGAGATTTAGATACATTAATAATTTTATTTTTTAATAAATTATCAATTTCTGTTTTACAATAATCAAGTAATTCATGATTAATTTGAATAGGTCTAGCCTTAGTAGTAATAGCCTGTTCATTAAATCCATCAATGTAAGGCAAATCCACAATATGCTTTTTTCTTTCCCAGAATGCATTTGGAAAATCAGAGCAAATTTCATTTTCGAATTTTTTATGAAGATTGGATATTTTAACTTCCATCTCCGGGTTTTTTAAAATTTGCTCAATTTTTTTAATTTTTATTTCTTCTTTGAGAAAATTAACATGTTGAGATAAAGAGTTTATTCTAAAAACGGTCTTATCTCTGATAAAATTACTTTCATCTTGAGAAAGAGTTTTAACAAATGGAAAATGTAACTCTTTTCCCAGAATGGAAGTAGTAATACCATTAAGATTAGTAATGAAAGGTTTTATCTGAGAGATAAAAGGAATTCCAAGAATTATGTCTTCATTAATATCTTCAGTGATAATAAAATCATTGGTCAAACAAATATTGTTATTGCAAATATGAGCTTTAGAAAGCTTATAATTAATTTTTAGCAATTCGCCAGTAGCAGAATATAATTTGGAAGTACTTTTCTCTAAGTACTTTGTAGGAACAATACCCTTAACAATGCAATTTCTATCTGCCCCACTGTCGAGCAAAGCAATTTTATTAATAACAAAATTCTTACTAACAACAATTTTGATAGGAATATGATGACTCTGAGGTCTAACAGAAGTAATAACATCGATACCTGGACAAGAGGTAGTCGCGATATCAGGAGTAGGTGTGGCAGAAAGATCAATATTAAAAGGAGGATAATCTAGGTTATCCTTTTCAGGGATATCATCTATTTCTTCATCGAGATTTTGTTTATCAATCTCTTTGAGGATTTTATCAGTAATGACATCAGTTTCGACTTTCCCAAGTCTAGATTTAATGTCTTTGATTTCTTCTTTGAGAGTCTTAACTTCTCTATGAAGATCAGAAATAGTAGGTTCAGCATTTCTTTCAAACCTGTTCATGATTTGTTTCATGCTGAAAGGTTCAACCATAGTACGAGCTTTAGGCTTTTCCTTTTGGTTGAGAATAAGATTCTTGAGTTCTACAAGATATTTTTTCCTAGCTTCTTCATTATCAATATGCTCGATAATGTCGAAGAGAGCTTCTTTGGAGTCATTGCTAAGGACTCTAATTTGAGGAATACTTTCACAGACACAGAATGCTTCTGTGCAGTTACAATCTCTACCGGATTGGCTGGAATCTGAATCATAGTCAACGTTGATATTTTCTTCGTCGCTATATTCAGCAGAGTTATTTGAAGAATCGGATAAAGGTTCTTCAAGGATAGAAAAGAGTTTCTCTTTAATTTCATCATCAATCTCGAGACTGTTGATTCTCTTTTGTTTGCCAGATCTGCATTCATTAGCTCTATGGCCAGTCTTTCCGCAAGTCCAACATACATCCTCTTTGGATTTCTTAAATCCTTTTCGTCCTTTTCTTCTTTTTGAAGATTTCTTATATTCCTTATCAGAAGTTCTTCTAGACTTGCTGCGATGAGTTTTCTTGCTATCTTTGCTTTCCTTTCTAATTTTCCTAGAAGGAGGGGTTAAAGTAACAAATCCGAAGTCTTGGCAGAAACTTCCCAATTCTCTTCTAGACGAAGATTTTTCCTTTTTAAGTTGATGCTTCAACTTAATGTCTGTGCAAAGTTCTAATCCTACAGTGTTTATTACACTAATAAGATCACCATATGTCATTTGATCATAAGGAATGTTTCCATCATTCCTATCTTGGATTTTGGTTCTTACCTTATCGGCAAAGAGAGGAGGGAGACCGCTAACAAATCTTTCTTTCCAAAAGTCTAAGTTACAGTCTGGTCTAATCATAACCTTTTGCATAAAATTATACTTATACCAGGTGAAATCATCTAAAGAAGGACAACTAATATTGTTAAGGATTTGGAGACTCCTATCCTGAAACAATTTTGGTTCTCCTATAAAATGTTTAGCAATGTGGTATAGAAGGGTAGCACATGCATCTTCTTTAACCACTTCAGTTGGAACTTCAGTAGTTCCTTCCATCTTAACTACTATCTCCGTAGCATGAGCTTCATAGATAATTTTCTTAGTTTCTTCTGAAACATAATTATCCCACCAATGTTTAATCATACCAGTAAATCCTGCAACAATCATAGAAGCAGCTTCCTTATCAGATGAATTTCTTATTTTATAAGCTGTGATTGCTATTCCCATCTCGTGGAGCTTGTTGTATATTTGATGTTCTGCAAGACCATCTATGTTCCATTCAGTAATACTACTTCCTTCATGAGAGAAGTGGAGAGAAAAGCATTTTCCTCATACTGGAGATCAGGGAAGGAAGGTCTTTTATGATAGTTTTTTCGGTTATGAAATCTATCATTGGAGAGTTTTTGGACAAGATCATCTTTCTCTTTTGTGGTAGCAACTTTTTTACCACCAATAACGGATTGACGAAATTCTTCTGTAGTAGGGATGGAAGAGGCTTTCTTATTTTTTCCCGATATAGAGAAATTGGCAAGTTTTTCATTGATTTTTTCTAAAATATTGTCAGATATATCAAAGGTATTTTTGAGCTTAGGATAATTTTCTCTGGAAAATTCATTGATTTTGAATATCGGATTTGGGTCTATTTTCTGACTCATGTTTGTAGAAGATAGAGGGACAGGCCTTCCTGAAAAAGAGGCTCTTTCTTTGGAATCTTCAATTTGTCTGGAAACAACATGAAGAATTTGATTTGTATAATTATTCTGTTCTATAATCTTGTTAATTTCAAGATTGGTAGCAAGGACAGAAGGTTTTTCTTCGGAGAGGATTTTGAAAGGGGAAGCTTTTATAATAGTTCCGGAAATAGGGATATTTATTCCTTCAAGAGGAGGAGTAATGCTTTCAACAACCTTGTTTGAAGTAGTATACCATTTATTGATAATGACTTTAAGAGAGTCTTTCTGATTATCAATTTTGCCGGTCATTTCAAACCATTTGAAGAAATCTATTTCACATTGGATTCTTTTCATATCCAACATCCAAGAGTTTGCAAAATTCTCTCTTTCTTTGAGAGTATAAGTAGCCTTATACCAATCTCTGTTGATTTGGTTATGAGGATGAGTCCAAGATTCTTGCAGAGTCTGAGGATTAGGAATAAAATCCTTTTCAGATTTGATCATCTTTAAATGATCAGGTATAGAATCTTTTTGATTTGGAGGTGGTTCCATTTCACTGGCTGTAGGACTACCAGGGATTTCTTGATAAAAAACAAAGATAGCAAGAAAACTCATCGCAGCAAATCTAGAAGAACTTCTGATAAGGAATATAAGAAATCTTCAAAAAGAAGAAAAGGACGAAAAGGATTTAAGAAATCCAAAGAGGATGTATGTTGGACTTGTGGAAAATCTGGCCATAGAGCTAGTGAATGCAGATCTGGAAAACAGAAGAAGATCAACAGTCTTGAAATAGACGAGGCAACAAAAGAAAAACTTTTTTCTATTCTTGAAGAACCTTTATCCGATTCTTCAAATAACTCTGCTGAATATAGCGACGAAGAAGATATCAACGTCGATTATGATTCAGATTCTAGTCAATCAGGAAAAGATTGCAATTGTACTGAGGCTTTCTGTGTTTGTGAAACTATTCCTCAAATCAGAGTCCTTAGTAACGACTCTAAAGAAGCTCTCTTCGACATTATCGAACATATTGATAATGAAGAAGCTAGGAAAAAATATCTTGTAGAACTCAAGAATCTCATTCTCAACCAAAAGGAAAAACCTAAAGCTCGTACTATGGTTGAACCTTTCAGCATGAAACAAATCATAAATAGGTTCGAAAGAAATGCTGAACCTACTATTTCTGATCTTCATAGAGAAGTTAAGACTCTCAAAGAAGAAATCAAAGACATTAAATCTAGACTTGGGAAAGTCGAAACTGATGTCATTACTGATAAAATCCTCAAAGAGATTGATAAACAAAATCTCGATGAAGAAATAGATGATATCCCTGAAAAGGATAACCTAGATTATCCTCCTTTTAATATTGATCTTTCTGCCACACCTACTCCTGATATCGCGACTACCTCTTGTCCAGGTATCGATGTTATTACTTCTGTTAGACCTCAGAGTCATCATATTCCTATCAAAATTGTTGTTAGTAAGAATTTTGTTATTAATAAAATTGCTTTGCTCGACAGTGGTGCAGATAGAAATTGCATTGTTAAGGGTATTGTTCCTACAAAGTACTTAGAGAAAAGTACTTCCAAATTATATTCTGCTACTGGCGAATTGCTAAAAATTAATTATAAGCTTTCTAAAGCTCATATTTGCAATAACAATATTTGTTTGACCAATGATTTTATTATCACTGAAGATATTAATGAAGACATAATTCTTGGAATTCCTTTTATCTCTCAGATAAAACCTTTCATTACTAATCTTAATGGTATTACTACTTCCATTCTGGGAAAAGAGTTACATTTTCCATTTGTTAAAACTCTTTCTCAAGATGAAAGTAATTTTATCAGAGATAAGACCGTTTTTAGAATAAACTCTTTATCTCAACATGTTAATTTTCTCAAAGAAGAAATAAAAATTAAAAAAATTGAGCAAATTTTAAAAACCCCGGAGATGGAAGTTAAAATATCCAATCTTCATAAAAAATTCGAAAATGAAATTTGCTCTGATTTTCCAAATGCATTCTGGGAAAGAAAAAAGCATATTGTGGATTTGCCTTACATTGATGGATTTAATGAACAGGCTATTACTACTAAGGCTAGACCTATTCAAATGAATCATGAATTACTTGATTATTGTAAAATAGAAATTGATAATTTATTAAAAAATAAAATTATTAATGTTTCTAAATCTCCTTGGAGTTGCTCTGCTTTCTATGTCAACAATAGTGCTGAAAAAGAAAGAGGAGCACCTAGACTCGTTATTAATTATAAGCCTTTAAATGCTGTTTTAAAATGGATTAGGTATCCTATACCTAATAAAAGAGATTTGTTAAAAAGAACTTATAAGGCTAATGTCTATAGTAAGTTTGATATGAAATCTGGTTTTTGGCAAATACAAATTGCTGATAAAGATAAATATAAAACTGCTTTCAATGTCCCGTTTGGACAATATGAATGGAATGTCATGCCTTTTGGGTTAAAAAATGCCCCATCTGAATTTCAAAATATCATGAATAACATTTTCAATAATTATAGCTACATGTCCATTGTTTATATTGATGATGTGCTTATCTTCTCTGATGACATTGATTCTCATTTCAAGCATCTTAATACTTTCTTTAAGATTGTTAAGATAAATGGTTTAGTAGTCAGTGCCAAGAAGATTAAGCTTTTTCAAACTAAGATTAGATTCTTAGGTCATGATCTTTATCAAGGAAGCTATAAACCTATTTGTAGAGCCATCGAGTTCTCATCCAAATTCCCTGATGAAATTATTGACAAAACCCAATTGCAGAGATTTTTGGGAAGCTTAAACTATGTGGCTGATTTCATACCAAAAGTCAGACAAACCTGTGAACCTTTATATAAAAGGCTTAAGAAGACTCCAATTCCTTGGGGAATTGAACAAACTCAGGCAGTTATAGCCATTAAGAAATTAGTTCAAAGTCTTCCATGTCTAGGTATTCCTAATCCTAATGACTTTATGATCGTAGAAACCGATGCGTCAGATATTGGTTATGGAGGTATTCTTAAACAAAGAAAATCCTTAGAATCCCCTGAACAATTAGTTAGGTTCACTTCTGGAATCTGGAATTCTGCCCAGAAGAATTATTCCACTGTTAAAAAGGAAATCTTGTCTATAGTGCTATGTATCACAAAATTTCAAGATGACTTAATTAATAAAGAATTTTTATTAAGAGTTGATTGTAAATCAGCTAAAGAAATTTTACAAAAAGATGTAAAAAATCTTGTTTCAAAACAAATATTTGCTAGATGGCAAGCTCTATTATCTAGCTTTGATTTTCAAATAGATTTTATAAAAGGAGAAAATAACTCTTTACCTGATTTTCTAACAAGAGAATTTTTACAGGGAAAAAATGAGGCCTTTCAAGCCTAATACTCCTTCGAAAGAAGGAAAACCTCTGACGAAACCATTCGTCTTACCTCCAATGACACCGGCAAAAACCCCACAAAGACCGGTATTTGACAATAGATTCACTATGTTGGCAGACTATCCCAAATTGCCTGCTCTTCCTCCTCCCAATCCTACCAAGTTGATACAATTAAGGCCAAACAGACCTCTAACTCCAGGAGCTTCAAGCTCTAATGTCCAAACCAAAGACAATTATACTATGAAGACCCCTGAGTCTTTTGCCCAAGCTGTTAAGCCTGAAATACTTACTCCCACTCCTACTCAAACTTCTATTCCAAAAGAAGAAAAATTTGATTTTGTAACAAACCAAATGTTACCTCTACTTGCTTTAGATAGAGAATTTGAAAACTTTGAAGTTAGTACTCTTATCAAGCCTTGCTACACAGATGGCAACTTTGTTGATACAGACTGTTCCTACAAAACCAGAAAATTTTATGAAGCTATTCTGGTAGATACCGAATCCATCGAGATTGAACATAACAGGGATGATCAAAACCCTGACTTTATCAGATACTCCAGATTCACAATCAAGAGAATCTTGTCTCCGTTCGAATGGTATACGGATCATTTACACACTCCAGTGTCATTAACAATGCCTCATAGGCCACAAACTTACAATTGGCATGATTACAAATCAGCTTGGTTTAACTTCATGTATCTCCGACCAAGACATACTTGGTTCGTCAAATATTGCCCCCAGGTAATTAAATCAATTATTCCTAAATGGTTCTACGAATGGTGGAACATCTTTGGGGGAAATCTGCAGATATTGCCACAACAATTCCACGTCAAGTTCAGTGAGTTTCAGAATAATTCAGAGATATCTACTCTCCCAGAGTATATTAAATTATGTAAGTTCTTTATTCAGAAAAGAATTTCTTATATTATTTCTTGGAATTTTACCAAGGTAGAAATAGATAAAATCCGTTTCTTAGCTAAAGAGGTTATGATCAAAGGATGGACTCCCAAGCCAGTTGGAAGACCCATCGTTAATACTCCAGTTGTCAAACCTGGTAAAACCAAGACTTCAAAAGAAGAACTTAAAGCTAAACTTAAAAAAGCTATGGATAATCTTGAAGATTATACAGAAACACAAATCATGCAACTCGTCAGTGATGCAGCATCTTCGGGCAGCAGTAATGGAGACATGTGCGACCTAAAAGGAATTGCACAGTCTTATGTGGACCCTGATTATGAATAGCAACTTGACTCTTCAGAAAAGTAGAGGCCAAAGGTCGGAATTACTTTTCAAAAGGAGACATTTTACTATTCCTAAAAAGGAATCTAATACTTTACTTTTACTTTAAGTAAAAGCTAGCCCCACTCAACCGACAATGGACGGTCAAATAATGTAAAGAGCATCTTCTTACTCTATAAAAGAAGAGACTCTCTCATGAGTGAAGGCATCAGTGATTGTACCCAATACTGAAAACCTCTCTCTCTCTCTCCCTATGTTTTCAATGCTTCCGCCTGTAGCTCTTTCATGTTGATGTTCATATAAATAAAAATCTGTGAGTTTTTATTAATCTCTTTTGTTCTTCGTATAAATCTTGTCGTATTTTACTAATACAACTTCGGAGGATTACCGCCGATCCGTTATTGGTATCAAATAGCTTTAAAAGGTTCTTCTGGTATATTCCAGTTTTGAAGATCATTTTCAAGCTTAGCAATCTTAGTTGCTTGGGAGGATAAATTAACACTGTTTAAAATATGCTGGTTGGTTTCCATTTTTAAACGATACTGTCTTAAGGACTTATAGACAAAATTATATCAAATATAAACAGATAATTCAAGCATGATCAATCAATAATAATATAAAAATATGCAAAGAGATATTAAAGATCTAGATCTTAGTTTCTAAGGGAGGTTCTCTTGGTTTTACATCTGTTCTTTCTCTAGAGTTATCTTGGCTACGGGATCACCATACAAGGTCTAACGCTCTCCTAGCTTTACAATAGACATTAATGATCCTAATGTCATGGACTCTTTGACACTCAATGTCAAAACTAAAAATCTTAATAGCAAAGCCAATACTCGAGAAATAGCGATTATTTACAGAGTATATTATCGGCTTATGTCTACTACTCTTGCACCAAAGGCTCGAATTGAGAGCCAAAAGGGTGTAACCATGCTTATGGAGGCCAATCATGAGCATAGTTCAATATTCGTCCCTAGATTGATCAATTGGAATGACATTCTGTCTAACGATGAATGGCATTTTGATGCAATCACTCAACCCTTTTCCTCTCATTCAGAGAGATCTCGTATTGAAAGGGTAATTCAATACCCTGATGGTTCTATAGATCTAAAATTCCTTGAGAATTCTTTATCCAGAACTGCTTCTAGAAGAGCGTCTTGTTCGTCTGTCCCAGCTAGGATGGCTCCTTATTCACCATCTGCTCCTTCGAGGACTGCTCCTCACCCACCCTCTTCTTCAAAAACCCCGGAGGATGATGAAGATGAAAAACTTATCCGTAGAGATAATGACAAAGGAAAAGTTACTGGTGTGGATTTTTCGGGTTATGTCCCTAAAGTTTTTTATCAAGAAATCCCTGGTAGTCCTACAGCCAGTGAAATGGAACCACCTCCAAATCAAAAAGATTCTATACCTGATCATTTAAAGATGATCAAATCTGAAAAGGATTTTATTCCTAATCCTCAGACTCTGCAAGAATCTTGGACTCATCCTCATAACCAAATCAACAGAGATTGGTATAAGGCTACTTATACTCTCAAAGAAAGAGAGAATTTTGCAAACTCTTGGATGTTGGATATGAAAAGAATCCAATGTGAAATAGATTTCTTCAAATGGTTTGAAATGACCGGCAAAATTGATAATCAGAAAGACTCTCTTAAAGTCATTATCAATAAATGGTATACTACTTCAAACAAGGTTGTTGAAAGCATTACTCCTCCTCTTGAAGGAATAAATATCCCTATTTCCGGAACTATTATAAAAGCTTCCCCTTTCAAAATCCTCTCCGAAGAAAAACCTTCTGTCCTTGCTACCAATCTTGAAATTAACAAGATTATAGAACAGAATAATTATACAAATCAAATTCTTCATGTTGTTTCCAGACAAATTGAAGATTCCAAAGAAAGAGCCTCTTTTTCAGGAAGGCCTGTCCCTCTATCTTCTACAAACATGAGTCAGAAAATAGACCCAAATCCTATATTCAAAATCAATGAATTTTCCAGAGAAAATTATCCTAAGCTCAAAAATACCTTTGATATATCTGACAATATTTTAGATAAAATCAATGAAAAACTTGCCAATTTCTCTATATCGGGAAAAAATAAGAAAACCTCTTCCATCCCTACTACAGAAGAATTTCGTCAATCCGTTATTGGTGGTAAAAAAGTTGCTACCATAAAAGAAAAAGATGATCTTGTCCAAAAAACTCTCCAATGATAGATTTCATAACCGAAAAAACTATCATAAAAGACCTTCCTTCCCTGATCTCCAGTATGAGGAAAATGCTTTTCTATCCACTTCTTCTCATGAAGGAAGTAGTATTACTGAATGGAACATAGATGGTCTTGCAGAACATCAAATATACAACAAGCTCCACGAGATGGGAATAGCAATCACAGCTTATAAAATAAGAAAATCATCTGATAAGGAAGCTGCTTCTATGATTGTTGCAGGATTTACTGGTATGATTAAACATTGGTGGGATAATTATGTTTCAGAAGAAACTAAGAAAATTATCTATGAAGCTCATGCTACTGAGATAGTAGTTAAGATGGAAGGAACTACTGAAGTTCCAACTGAAGTGGTTAAAGAAGATGCATGTGCTACCCTTCTATACCACATTGCTAAACATTTTATAGGAGAACCAAAATTGTTTCAGGATAGGAGTCTCCAAATCCTTAACAATATTAGTTGTCCTTCTTTAGATGATTTCACCTGGTATAAGTATAATTTTATGCAAAAGGTTATGATTAGACCAGACTGTAACTTAGACTTTTGGAAAGAAAGATTTGTTAGCGGTCTCCCTCCTCTCTTTGCCGATAAGGTAAGAACAAAAATCCAAGATAGGAATGATGGAAAAATTCCTTATGATCAAATGACATATGGTGATCTTATTAGTGTAATAAACACTGTAGGATTAGAACTTTGCACAGACATTAAGTTGAAGCATCCACTTAAAAAGGAAAAATCTTCGTCTAGAAGAGAATTGGGAAGTTTCTGCCAAGACTTCGGATTTGTTACTTTAACCCCTCCTTCTAGAAAAATTAGAAAGGAAAGCAAAGATAGCAAGAAAACTCATCGCAGCAAATCTAGAAGAACTTCTGATAAGGAATATAAGAAATCTTCAAAAAGAAGAAAAGGACGAAAAGGATTTAAGAAATCCAAAGAGGATGTATGTTGGACTTGTGGAAAATCTGGCCATAGAGCTAGTGAATGCAGATCTGGAAAACAGAAGAAGATCAACAGTCTTGAAATAGACGAGGCAACAAAAGAAAAACTTTTTTCTATTCTTGAAGAACCTTTATCCGATTCTTCAAATAACTTTGCTGAATATAGCGACGAAGAAGATATCAACGTCGATTATGATTCAGATTCTAGTCAATCAGGAAAAGATTGCAATTGTACTGAGGCTTTCTGTGTTTGTGAAACTATTCCTCAAATCAGAGTCCTTAGTAACGACTCTAAAGAAGCTCTCTTCGACATTATCGAACATATTGATAATGAAGAAGCTAGGAAAAAATATCTTGTAGAACTCAAGAATCTTATTCTCAACCAAAAGGAAAAACCTAAAGCTCGTACTATGGTTGAACCTGTCAGCATGAAACAAATCATGAATAGGTTCGAAAGAAATGCTGAACCTACTATTTCTGATCTTCATAGAGAAGTTAAGACTCTCAAAGAAGAAATCAAAGACATTAAATCTAGACTTGGGAAAGTCGAAACTGATGTCATTACTGATAAAATCCTCAAAGAGATTGATAAACAAAATCTCGATGAAGAAATAGATGATATCCCTGAAAAGGATAACCTAGATTATCCTCCTTTTAATATTGATCTTTCTGCCACACCTACTCCTGATATCGCGACTCCCTCTTGTCCAGGTATCGATGTTATTACTTCTGTTAGACCTCAGAGTCATCATATTCCTATCAAAATTGTTGTTAGTAAGAATTTTGTTATTAATAAAATTGCTTTGCTCGACAGTGGTGCAGATAGAAATTGCATTGTTAAGGGTATTGTTCCTACAAAGTACTTAGAGAAAAGTACTTCCAAATTATATTCTGCTACTGGCGAATTGCTAAAAATTAATTATAAGCTTTCTAAAGCTCATATTTGCAATAACAATATTTGTTTGACCAATGATTTTATTATCACTGAAGATATTAATGAAGACATAATTCTTTGAATTCCTTTTATCTCTCAGATAAAACCTTTCATTACTAATCTTAATGGTATTACTACTTCCATTCTGGGAAAAGAGTTACATTTTCCATTTGTTAAAACTCTTGCTCAAGATGAAAGTAATTTTATCAGAGATAAGACCGTTTTTAGAATAAACTCTTTATCTCAACATGTTAATTTTCTCAAAGAAGAAATAAAAATTAAAAAAATTGAGCAAATTTTAAAAACCCCGGAGATGGAAGTTAAAATATCCAATCTTCATAAAATAATATAAATTTTGTCATGCCCCAGACAGTATATGTACTTAGCTGCTCATGCTAGGTACGTATACTGCCAACCTGGCTCTGATACCAATAACGGATCGGCGGTAATCCTCCGAAGTTGTATTAGTAAAATACGACAAGATTTATACGAAGAACAAAAGAGATTAATAAAAACTCACAGATTTTTATTTATATGAACATCAACATGAAAGAGCTACAGGCGGAAGCATTAAAAACATAGGGAGAAAGAGAGAGGTTTTCAGTATTGGGTACAATGACTGATCCCTTTACTAATAAGAGAGTCCCTTCTTTTATAGAGTAAGAAGATGCTCTTTACATTATTTGACCGTCTATTGTCGGTTGAGTGGGGCTAGCTTTTACTTAAAGTAAAGTATTAGATTCCTTTTTAGAAATAGTAAAATGTCTCCTTTTGAAAAGTAATTCCGACCTTTGGCCTCTACTTTTCTGAAGAGTCAAGTTGCTATTCATAATCAGGGTCCACATAAGACTGTGCAATTCCTTTTAGGTCGCACATGTCTCCATTACTGCTGCCCGAAGATGCTGCATCACTGACGAGTTGCATGATTTGTTGTTCTGTATAATCTTCAAGATTATCCATAGCTTTTTTAAGTTTAGCTTTAAGTTCTTCTTTTGAAGTCTTGGTTTTACCAGGTTTGACAACTGGAGTATTAACGATGGGTCTTCCAACTGGCTTGGGAGTCCATCCTTTGATCATAACCTCTTTAGCTAAGAAACGGATTTTATCTATTTCTACCTTGGTAAAATTCCAAGAAATAATATAAGAAATTCTTTTCTGAATAAAGAACTTACATAATTTAATATACTCTGGGAGAGTAGATATCTCTGAATTATTCTGAAACTCACTGAACTTGACGTGGAATTGTTGTGGCAATATCTGCAGATTTCCCCCAAAGATGTTCCACCATTCGTAGAACCATTTAGGAATAATTGATTTAATTACCTGGGGGCAATATTTGACGAACCAAGTATGTCTTGGTCGGAGATACATGAAGTTAAACCAAGCTGATTTGTAATCATGCCAATTGTAAGTTTGTGGCCTATGAGGCATTGTTAATGACACTGGAGTGTGTAAATGATCCGTATACCATTCGAACGGAGACAAGATTCTCTTGATTGTGAATCTGGAGTATCTGATGAAGTCAGGGTTTTGATCATCCCTGTTATGTTCAATCTCGATGGATTCGGTATCTACCAGAATAGCTTCATAAAACTTTTCTGGTTTTGTAGGAACAGTCTGTATCAACAAAGTTGCCATCTGTGTAGCAAGGCTTGATAAGAGTACTAACTTCAAAGTTTTCAAATTCTCTATCTAAAGCAAGTAGAGGTAACATTTGGTTTGTTACAAAATCAAATTTTTCTTCTTTTGGAATAGAAGTTTGAGTAGGAGTGGGAGTAAGTATTTCAGGCTTAACAGCTTGGGCAAAAGACTCAGGGGTCTTCATAGTATAATTGTCTTTGGTTTGGACATTAGAGCTTGAAGCTCCTGGAGTTAGAGGTCTGTTTGGCCTTAATTGTATCAACTTGGTAGGATTGGGAGGAGGAAGAGCAGGCAATTTGGGATAGTCTGCCAACATAGTGAATCTATTGTCAAATACCGGTCTTTGTGGGGTTTTTGCCGGTGTCATTGGAGGTAAGACGAATGGTTTCGTCAGAGGTGTTCCTTCTTTCGAAGGAGTATTAGGCTTGAAAGGCCTCATTTTTTCCCTGTAAAAATTCTCTTGTTAGAAAATCAGGTAAAGAGTTATTTTCTCCTTTTATAAAATCTATTTGAAAATCAAAGCTAGATAATAGAGCTTGCCATCTAGCAAATATTTGTTTTGAAACAAGATTTTTTACATCTTTTTGTAAAATTTCTTTAGCTGATTTACAATCAACTCTTAATAAAAATTCTTTATTAATTAAGTCATCTTGAAATTTTGTGATACATAGCACTATAGACAAGATTTCCTTTTTAACAGTGGAATAATTCTTCTGGGCAGAATTCCAGATTCCAGAAGTGAACCTAACTAATTGTTCAGGGGATTCTAAGGATTTTCTTTGTTTAAGAATACCTCCATAACCAATATCTGACGCATCGGTTTCTACGATCATAAAGTCATTAGGATTAGGAATACCTAGACATGGAAGACTTTGAACTAATTTCTTAATGGCTATAACAGCCTGAGTTTGTTCAATTCCCCAAGGAATTGGAGTCTTCTTAAGCCTTTTATATAAAGGTTCACAGGTTTGTCTGACTTTTGGTATGAAATCAGCCACATAGTTTAAGCTTCCCAAAAATCTCTGCAATTGGGTTTTGTCAATAATTTCATCAGGGAATTTGGATGAGAACTCGATGGCTCTACAAATAGGTTTATAGCTTCCTTGATAAAGATCATGACCTAAGAATCTAATCTTAGTTTGAAAAAGCTTAATCTTCTTGGCACTGACTACTAAACCATTTATCTTAACAATCTTAAAGAAAGTATTAAGATGCTTGAAATGAGAATCAATGTCATCAGAGAAGATAAGCACATCATCAATATAAACAATGGACATGTAGCTATAATTATTGAAAATGTTATTCATGATATTTTGAAATTCAGATGGGGCATTTTTTAACCCAAAAGGCATGACATTCCATTCATATTGTCCAAACGGGACATTGAAAGCAGTTTTATATTTATCTTTATCAGCAATTTGTATTTGCCAAAAACCAGATTTCATATCAAACTTACTATAGACATTAGCCTTATAAGTTCTTTTTAACAAATCTCTTTTATTAGGTATAGGATACCTAATCCATTTCAAAACAGCATTTAAAGGTTTATAATTAATAACGAGTCTAGGTGCTCCTCTTTCTTTTTCAGCACTATTGTTAACATAGAAAGCAGAGCAACTCCAAGGAGATTTAGAAACATTAATAATTTTATTTTTTAATAAATTATCAATTTCTATTTTACAATAATCAAGTAATTCATGATTCATTTGAATAGGTCTAGCCTTAGTAGTAATAGCCTGTTCATTAAATCCATCAATGTAAGGCAAATCCACAATATGCTTTTTTCTTTCCCAGAATGCATTTGGAAAATCAGAGCAAATTTCATTTTCGAATTTTTTATGAAGATTGGATATTTTAACTTCCATGACGAAATTCTTCTGTAGTAGGGATGGAAGAGGTTTTCTTATTTTTTCCCGATATAGAGAAATTGGCAAGTTTTTCATTGATTTTATCTAAAATATTGTCAGATATATCAAAGGTATTTTTGAGCTTAGGATAATTTTCTCTGGAAAATTCATTGATTTTGAATATAGGATTTGGGTCTATTTTCTGACTCATGTTTGTAGAAGATAGAGGGACAGGCCTTCCTGAAAAAGAGGCTCTTTCTTTGGAATCTTCAATTTGTCTGGAAACAACATGAAGAATTTGATTTGTATAATTATTCTGTTCTATAATCTTGTTAATTTCAAGATTGGTAGCAAGGACAGAAGGTTTTTCTTCGGAGAGGATTTTGAAAGGGGAAGCTTTTATAATAGTTCCGGAAATAGGGATATTTATTCCTTCAAGAGGAGGAGTAATGCTTTCAACAACCTTGTTTGAAGTAGTATACCATTTATTGATAATGACTTTAAGAGAGTCTTTCTGATTATAAATTTTGCCGGTCATTTCAAACCATTTGAAGAAATCTATTTCACATTGGATTCTTTTCATATCCAACATCCAAGAGTTTGCAAAATTCTCTCTTTCTTTGAGAGTATAAGTAGCCTTATACCAATCTCTGTTGATTTGGTTATGAGGATGAGTCCAAGATTCTTGCAGAGTCTGAGGATTAGGAATAAAATCCTTTTCAGATTTGATCATCTTTAAATGATCAGGTATAGAATCTTTTTGATTTGGAGGTGGTTCCATTTCACTGGCTGTAGGACTACCAGGGATTTCTTGATAAAAAACTTTAGGGACATTTCCCGAAAAATCCACACCAGTAACTTTTCCTTTGTCATTATCTCTACGGATAAGTTTTTCATCTTCATCATCCTCCGGGGTTTTTGAAGAAGAGGGTGGGTGAGGAGCAGTCCTCGAAGGAGCAGATGGTGAATAAGGAGCCATCCTAGCTGGGACAGACGAACAAGACGCTCTTCTAGAAGCAGTTCTGGATAAAGAATTCTCAAGGAATTTTAGATCTATAGAACCATCAGGGTATTGAATTACCCTTTCAATGCGAGATTTCTCTGAATGAGAGGAAAAAGGTTGAGTGATAGCATCAAAATGCCATTCGTCGTTAGACAGAATGTCATTCCAATTGATCAATCTAGGAACGAATATTGAACTATGCTCATGATTGGCCTCCATGAGCATTGTTACACCCTTTTGGCTCTCAATTCGAGCCTTTGGTGCAAGAGTAGTAGACATAAGCCGATAATATACTCTGTAAATAATCGCTATTTCTCGAGTATTGGCTTTGCTATTAAGATTTTTAGTTTTGACATTGAGTGTCAAAGCATTACTCCTCCTCTTGAAGGAATAAATATCCCTATTTCCGGAACTATTATAAAAGCTTCCCCTTTCAAAATCCTCTCCGAAGAAAAACCTTCTGTCCTTGCTACCAATCTTGAAATTAACAAGATTATAGAATATAAAAGGCTTAAGAAGACTCCAATTCCTTGGGGAATTGAACAAACTCAGGCAGTTATAGCCATTAAGAAATTAGTTCAAAGTCTTCCATGTCTAGGTATTCCTAATCCTAATGACTTTATGATCGTAGAAACCGATGCGTCAGATATTGGTTATGGGGGTATTCTTAAACAAAGAAAATCCTTAGAATCCCCTGAACAATTAGTTAGGTTCACTTCTGGAATCTGGAATTCTGCCCAGAAGAATTATTCCACTGTTAAAAAGGAAATCTTGTCTATAGTGCTATGTATCACAAAATTTCAAGATGACTTAATTAATAAAGAATTTTTATTAAGAGTTGATTGTAAATCAGCTAAAGAAATTTTACAAAAAGATGTAAAAAATCTTGTTTCAAAACAAATATTTGCTAGATGGCAAGCTCTATTATCTAGCTTTGATTTTCAAATAGATTTTATAAAAGGAGAAAATAACTCTTTACCTGATTTTCTAACAAGAGAATTTTTACAGGGAAAAAATGAGGC